>JADBJO010005102.1:49745-62245 GCA_016801955.1 Conus betulinus
CTTCGACATTAATTGCAAAATGTCGATGAAATCAATCAAGAGACACCAATAATATCCGAAACCCAGAATGGATCTATTCAAAACTAGCCTTGTTTATTCAGGCGGAACGCTGTTAACTCTGTACCAATAAAATAATAACAAGTAGCGTTGATTCTTTCAAGGTAGCATATAGAAATTCGTTATTTCAAGCAATTAAACATAATACGTCAACGGCAACTTAATAGATATTATCTTTATCAGCAACATTAGTTTGGTTATCTTGCATTTTCAATGTTTGTAGATTAATGCATGTATACGTGTGCACATGCGACTATTACCCCCCCCCCCCCTCCCCCCACCGCCCCCTTCCTTACTGTGTATGACTGCTGTATGCTGCCCTTTCCATCATCCTCCCCCCCCCCCCCCCCCCCCCCCCCCCCCCCCCCCCCCCCCCCCCCCCCCCCCCCCTCCTTCCCCCCCCCCCCCCCCCGCCCGATTCCTTCCCCTGCCCTTCCCGTTTTTTTTCCCACTGCGTTCATTTGACAGTGCTGTTGACAGCAGTTTATTTGTATTGAATTCTGTACTATCATGTTATTTCTTTGTGTGTTTGTTCTTGTTCTTCGTATACGTATTTGTCTTGATTTGCTATGAATTATCTCTTCCTTTTGCCCCAGGCTGGGTGAGGAAAAGCATTTATATTTCTCATCTCATTACCCTGGTTAAATAACATATTGTTTGGTTTCTCTCTCTCTCTCTCTCTCTCTCTCTCTCTCTCTCTCTCTCTCTCTCTCTCTCTCTCTCTCTCTCTCTCTCTCTCTGGTGCGAAGCGCGCACCTGTTGCTTGCTTGCTACCTTTTTGAATTCAAAGAAGAACCAAAACTGGATCTCTTTGATATTGATGGCCACCTAACCGAATTCTTTTCAACTGCACTGTTTTTTCTGGTCTTGATATCTGTACATTTCTTATTTCATTGCCAGAAAACACATAGAGAAACCAACATATTCAATGTCAATCAATTTCACAGACTCTACGCGAGAAATCAGTTATGTCAAGCTGAAAAAAACAAATTGAATCAGAAAGTTCCGTTGTACTCTCTTCTCTCTCACGCTCTAGACACACACGCACGCACGAACGCGCGCGCGCACGCGCGCGCACACTGCACACACCACACCCACCCACCACGCACACACACACACACACACACACACCGGACACACGCACGCACGCACGCACACACACACACACACACAACACTACACACACACACCACACACACACACACACACACCACACACACAGACAGACAGACTCAGAGAGACAGAGAGAGACAGACAGACAGAGAGAGAGAGAGGTTAACTTACCTAATTTTGGTCACTGTTACAGTAGCTTGGGTGAAAACATCGTTTTTTAAACCTGTCAATCCTCACTAGGGCATATGCACTATGGTATATAATTCAATTTAGATACAAGGGCTAACACTATCTGTTGCCTTCTGCTGTGGCGTTGTGCCTAAACAAGCGAAATGGAATTATTAGAGAGGCGAAAATGCACCGAAATTGCATTCCTGAGGGACGAGCTTTCTCTGTCTCTTTCCCTGTCTGTCTCTGTCTCTTGCCTGTCTCTCTGCCTGCCTCTCTGCCTGTCTGTCTGTCTGTCTGCCTGCCTGCCTGTTTGTCTGTCTGTCTCTCTGTCTGCCTGCCTGGCTGTCTGAACAAGTGCTGTGTTGTATATTTAAGGGGCTCTCCCTTCAGAAGAGCAACGTGGTCTAAATTTGAATTTTGTATTCTGTCTCTGTCTATCTCTGTCACTCTCTGTTCTTCGCCGTCTCTCTCTATCTTTCTCTCTCTCTCTCTCTCATCACACACACTCTCTCTCTCCTCTCTCTCTCTCTCTCTCTCTCTCTCTCTCTCTCTCCTCTCTCTCTCTCTCTCTCCCGTGTTGTACTCTCTCCTCTCTCTCTCTCTCCCTCTCTCTCTCTCTCTCTCTCTCTCTCTCTCTCTCTCGTCCCACTCTCCATCCCTGTCCCTTCCTCACTCCATCTCACTCCCTCCATACTTCCTTCTCTCTCTCTCTCTGTCTCTGTCTCTGTCTCTGTTCTCTCTCTCTCTCTCTCTCTCTCTGTGTGTGTGTGTGTGGTGTGTGTGTGTGGTGTGGTGTGTGTTTGTGTGGTTTGTGTGTGTGTGTGTGTGTGTGTGTGGTGTGTGTGTGTGTTGCAAAAGTCAGAAGAATGTAACATATAACCACAGTAACGATAAGACAGGATACATAAAATTGAATGAAAAGCAGACACACACAAAAAAAAAACACTTCTAACAAATAAAATAAACCACAAAGATAGAAACTTGTTTGACGGTAAAATTCCACATTTCAGCAAGTTACATTTCCCCCAGTTCTGGCACAAATCCTGATTTCCGGATCTCAAGTTTTTCATGCTGTGTTGATGGCGGCAGAGGCGATTTGTGTAAAAATCGCAAGAATACGCTTAACAGCCGAAACTATTTCAGATTCTGCTCTGGAATTGTCAAATCTAGGGACGCATCCTTTTCGCGTTGCCTTGCCGAACCTAAGAAGTGCATTATATTCCATTCAGTAATCGAATTTGACAGAGTTCAAGACTGCCTTTCGTTTTCAATTGCCGAGTCAGTGGGACCAAGTATTATACAGAGGGGGGGGGGGGGGGGGGGGGGGGGGGGGGGGGGGGGGGGGGGGGGGGGGGGGGGGGGGGGGGGATGGGATGGATAATAGTATTGTGTACTAGTTCAAGTTATGGCATTAATTAGACATCTGCGGTTAATTCAGTTTTATCACATTTGTCTCCGGTCCTGTTTCCGTCTTTTTTTCGGACTCTCTCTTTCTTCTCTCTCTCTCTCTCTCTCCCTGTCTGTCTGTCTCTCTCTCTCTCTCTCTCTCTCTCTCTCTCTCTCTCTCTCTCTCTCTCTCTCTCTCTCTCAAAAACAGAGGAAAAGACGCTGATAACAAGACGAAAACAGGAACAGTTAAGGTAAATATAAACAGAAAAGTCTAAGCAAAGCTCCAAATGAATATACACAACAATTACATAACGATTTTCTTTCAAAAAAGGAATGGGAAAATCCCATATTTCATACGCTGCAATATCTGCCTTCTATCCAAACCCCCTATTTCCCCATCTCGAACGTTTACACATACTGTCAACACCACGGACGTTTGTGTTTCTTCTAAATCACAAAGATGCACATTAAACAGCGGTGAAATACATGTTTTCAAGTTTCACACTGGTATAGTCAATACAGGGCAAGACTTTCTGATACTGCTAAACCTAACTAGGCGCATCACATTACGAAAGCAGGAAATCCAGTTTAGCAGAGGTGTAAATTGCGTATTGTTTCCAGTGTTCAGATCAGTGAAACCCAGCATAAGACAGAGGAGTCGGGGGGGGGGGGGGGGGGGGGGGGGGGGGGGGGGGGGGATTATAGCGTATCAGCGTATCAGATCAACACCTCAAATCAGTCAGGTATCTGCCTCGAACACCAATTAATTACATCTATCTCTGTCTGTCTGTCTGTCTGTCTGTCTGTCTGGTCTGTCTGTCTGTCTGTCTGTCTTGTTAGTCTGTCTGTCTGTCTGTCTGTTTGTCTGTATATGTCTCTCTGTCACACTGCATGTTTGTTTGTCTGTTGGTCTGCCTGTCTGTCTGTCACACACTGTAACTCTGTCTTTCTGTCTGTCTCTCTCTGTGTCTCTGTTCTGTCAGTCTGTCTGTCTCGGTCTCTCTCTGTCTCTCTGTTCTCTGTCTCTCTCTCTCTCTCTCTCTCTCTCTCTCTCTCTCTCTCTCTCTCTCTCTCTCTCTCTCTCTCTCTCTCTATCGAATAAAAACTCATGAAGAAGGACATTGAACGTACAGTTCTACAAAGCTTAGCATCCACTATCACCCCCCAGTCCCTTGACATAGACACATGTTCATCTTCCAGCAAGAGAAATCCTTTGATATCAATTTACATCAGGGAACTCATTGTTACCACAGTGACAAAGATCATTTTCTGTCTCTCCCGATTGTCGCGTTGTGTTCCACAAACATGCCCCTTTGGAATTAGCACACATGACATTAGGACATGACTGCGTTTCAGGTGAGGTCTCCAAATTAAAATAAAAAAAAAAAAAAATCCCTGTCTCTCTAGTTTTGTCCCTGCCTGCATTCGTGTTATCGCTCACGCGCGCGCGTGTGTCCTTGTGTGTGTGTGTGTGTGTGTGTGTGTGTGTGTGTGTGTGTGGGTGTGCGTGCGTGCGTGCGTGCGTGTGCGTGCGTGCGTGCGTGCGTGCGTGCGTGCGTGCGTGTGTGTGTGTTTGAATGCCAGTCAGAGAAATCTTTTAATGCGTCTCTTTATATGGTTGCCTTTTTTTTTTCTTCTTTAGTCCTTTTTATTTTCTTGTTTCTTATATGTCGTCCATAGAGTCATTCTCATTAAATGTTATTTTCTTGATGTTGATTGGTTTTGTTATCCTTGTACTTTAAGCTGCTTTTTATTTGATTATTTCAACAATGATGTCAGTGCATACTTCTTGGTGGTGTTTCGTTTTTATTTTTTTTTTTTATTTTTTTATTTTGTTTCGCTTAATGTTGTTTTTATTTATAATCATATTTCGATGCATACGAAGTGTCATTTAGTAGAATAGTAATGGCAAGTATGAAAAAAAACCGCTAACTAAGCCAATACTATTACCAAATACCAAATATCAAATTATCAACAAAAACATCATTGTCATTGTCATTGTCTCTCTCTCTCTGTCTCGTTCTTCTTATGTTCAACAATTAGTCTGTTAGTGTGTCTGTCTGTCTGTCTGTCTGTCTGTCTGTCTGTCCGCTTTAAGTACGACTGTATGTCTGTCCATCTGTGTCTCTCTCTGTTTCTCTCTGTCCCTGGTTGGCTGTCTGTCTGTCCATCTCTCTCTCTCTCTCTCTCTCTCTCTCTCTCTCTCTCTTCTCTCTCTCTCTCTCTCTCTCTCTCTCTCTCTCTCTCTCTCTCTCTCTCTCTCAGAAGCAAGAAAATACAAGGACAATATCGAGGGGGAAAAAAGTGGAGAATACATATAGACCAAAGGAACAAGGACATGACATAGAAACCGATTCACAGCTGGATGCAAGTAAACACCAAACAAGTTTTTCGTCAAAGGAAAAAAAAAAAGCCCACAATCAAGCGCGTTGTCCCATCCTATTGGCTCTGGCCCAGTGGACAGAGGCCTGAGCTCCAGCCGTGCGCACAGCCTGATAGTGGGCACACATCTTTGTTTGTTTGTTTGTTTAGGGTGGACAGAATACCATTAAGAGAAGAGATACAAATCTTTCCAATTGTGCTATCCAGTCGCCAAACCTTTTGGGAGCATCCTTTTAATGCTGTCGAATCTAGCTGGGGATTTTATATTGCGTTACGTAATTTGCCACTGGCTGCGATTGCTTATTGTTTCTCTTTGTTGGTCAGATGATGAACAAACAGATATATCATGAAGTAAATACAAAGTTTTTTGTGGGGGGGGGGGATTAAGTTATAGGGTTAGCCAGGTCTCTCGCTCTCTCTCTCTCTCTCTCTCTCTCTCTCTCTCTCTCTCTCTCTCTCTCTCTCTCTCTCTCTCTCTCCACAGGGAACAAACATTCACGAAGGAGGACACTAAACTTACAGTTTTTTTTTGTTTGTTGTTGTTGTCGTTGTTTTTTCTAAACTTATGGTCCACTCTCTTACAATCAAGCGAAATGCATGACATGCATGTTGATACATCTTTTTTCTTCAATTTTACCGACAACTTTACAAACCAAGTTATGAACCAGTGATCCAGTATTACAAGAATTATGCCAGATGTCATACCCCTTCAGCCAGGTTAAATCCTTTGATGTTAAATTACACCAGGGAGCTCAACGTTATCAAAGTGACAACGATCATTTGTCGCTCCTGATAGTCGTGTTTTATTCAACAAAAAATGTTCCTTTGGAACTATTGCAAAAGACGACTCTCCTCTCCTTCTCCTCTCTCTCCGACTCCCTCCCCTCTCATCCTCCTCTCTCCCTCTCTCTCTCTCTCATCTCTCCCGTTCTTCTCTCTCCCCCTCTCCCTCCCCTCCCTCTCTCTCTCACCTCTTCTCTCTCTTCTCCCCCCCTCACTCATCCCTCCCTCTCCCTTCCTGCATGTCTCTCATCTCTCCTTCTTCCTCTCTTTCTCTCTCCTCCTCCTCCGCTCTCTCTCCCCTCTCTCTTCGCTTCTCTCCCCCTCTCTCCGGTCTCTCTCTCTCTCTCACCCTCTCTCTCTCTCTTCTCCACTCTCCCCTCTCCTCTCTCCCCTCCTCTCTCATCCAAAACCACCCAACTCTCTTCTCTCTCTCTCTCTCCTCCTCTCTCTCTCTCTCTCCCAACGTCCGCCTCTCTCTCTCTCCTCGCTCTCTCTCTCTCTCTCTCTCCGATCGCCTCCCTCTCTCACTCTCAACTCCTCTCCTCGTCACTCTCTCTAATCTCTCTCTCTCTCGAACAATCTCGAACTCTCTCCTCTCTTCTCTCCTCTCTCCTCTCCACACAACACCATCTCTCTCTCTCTCTCCACATCTCCCTCTCCTCCTCACCCTCTTCTCTCCTCCTCCCTCCTCTCCTCCCTCTCCCTTCTCTCTCCAATCCTCCCTCATCTCTCTCATCTCTCTCCTCTCTCTCTCCTCCTCCCTCCTCCTCCTCTCTCTCTCGTACTCTCGTCTCTCCCTCTCCTCTCCTCTCCTCCTCTTCTCTCCTCTCTCTCTCTCCTCCTCCCTTCTCTCTCTCATCTCTCTCTCTCTCTCCTCTCCTCCGTCTCTCTCTCCTCGCTCTCTTCCTCCTCTCCGCTCCTCCTCCCTCTCCTCTTCTCTCTCTCCTCTCCCTCCTTCTCTCCTCGTCTCCCTCCTCCCCCCCTCTCTCTCTCTCTCTCTCCTCTCTCTCTCTCCTCCTCGTTCCTCCTCTCCTCTCTCTCTCTCTCCTCTCCCTCTCCCTCCTCCTCTCCCCCTCTCTCATCTCTCTCTCTCTCCTACCCGCCTCCCCTCACTCTCCCTCCCCCGTCCTCCTCTTCTCTCTCCTCCCTCGACTCATCTCTCCTCCTCTCTCCTCTCTCTCTCTCTCTCTCTCAGTCTTCTTCCCTTGGCTCTCTCTGTCTCTCCTCTGTCTGTCGTTCTGTCGGTCTGTCGTCGGTCCTGTCTCTGTCTCTTCTGTCCTTCTCCTTTCTGTCTCCTCTGTGGGTCTCCTCTCCTGTCCCCCTCTCCGGACTGTCTGACTCTGGTCTCTGGTTCTCTTCTGTCTCTGTCTTCCCTCCATCCTCCTCTTCTCCCTGGTCCTCTCCTGTCTCCCTCTCCTGTCTCTGATCTCTGTCTCCTATGGGGTCTCCCCTCTTGTCCCTCTCTTCTGCTCGTGCTCTGTCTTCTGTCTCCTCTCTCCGCCTCCTCTCTCCTCTCTCCTCCCCCTCTCCCCTCCTCCTTTCTCTCCTCTCCTCTTTCCCTCCTGAATTCGGGGACGATATTGAAAAAAAAAGTAAATAAAACAGTGACAAAAGAAACAAGGACATGACATAGAAACCGATTCACAGCTGAATTCAAGTAACACTGAACAAGCTTTCCATCAAAGGAATGGGAAAAGCCCACAATCAAGCGTGCCCCATCCTATTAGTTCTGGCCCAGTGGACACATTCCTCACCTCCAGCCATGCACACAGCTTACACATATTTATTTGTTTGTTTGTTTGTTTGTTTAGAGTGTAGAGAATACCATTAAGAGAAGAGATACAAATCTTTCTAATTTTGCCATCCAATCGTCAAAACCTTGGGGAGCATCCTTTCAGTGCTGTCAATTCTAGCTGTGGATTTTATATTGCGTTACGTAATCAAATTTGCCACTGGCTGCTTATTGTTTCCCTTTGTCGGTCGTATGGTGATCAAGCATTTCTATTAGGAGGTAAAAAAGACAGTCATGTGTGTTGTGCATCAAGTTATGCTCTCTCTCTCTCTCTCTCTCTCTCTCTCTCTCTCTCTCTCTCTCTCCTCTCTCTCTCTCTCTCTCTCTCTCTCTCTCTCTAACTTGAAAAGAACAGCTTTGCATGAACAGGAATGCTGAATACAAATGTATGTCTATGCGGTTGAATATGACTGACTGATGAATCACGGGTCATTCCTCCACAGGCAATGATGCTGCTATGGCAATTCATGCTTCTGCCCTTGTCTGCAGTGCGTGTGTGCCCTGTCTGCAGTGTTCGTGTGCGAGCGCGCAGGCGTGTGTGTGTGTGTGTGTGTGTGTGTGTGTGTGTGTGTGTGTGTGTGTGTGTGTGTGTGTGTGTGTGTGTGTGTGTGTGCTCTGGTGGTGCAGCTAATATCTGTCTCACATTATCCTCAAGTTAAAAGTCTTCGGTGGCACTGTTACCCTCTGTAAACCCTGCCTGTTCTTCAGCAATGATCCTTTGTGCTTGTGGCTTCAATTTGTTCAAAAGGATCTTTAGCATCACATAGCGCGGGTGACTGATCCGATTGATGTGCCCCCTTGTCACATCATATTTCCGTATGCCTGTGAGACGTGGAATCTGACATTTAAACGTGGGGAAAAGGATTCACGCGTTAGAGTTCGGATGCTTCCGCAAGATTCTTGTAAATTCACACAAGGACCACATCACCAAATCTGAGGTCCAGACCAGAGTAAGGCAAGCCACTGGACCATAGGCGGACCGGTTGTCCCCCGTGGAAAGAAGGAAATGAGATGGTAGGATCATGTATAAAGATCAACAGGACTTTGCAAAACCATCCTACAAGGAACAGTGTGAGGAACCAGAAGGAGAGGAAGACGGAGAAAGAGATGGGAGGACAACATCGTTGAACAGGCTGGCCTCACCTCTCACCAATTGTTTAAGAGTGTCTGAGAACGAGGAGCAGCGAAAGAAAGCTGGTTGCGAAATCGTCTGTGGCGCCACAAACGGCCATCAAGACTCTGGGATAGGTGATAGGTGATAGATGATACTTTATCGCTATTATGTGTCCATTTTTTTTCTCTTGTAAAGAGGTATTCGCCCTTTCTGAAAACGACTGTGTCGCTTTCACCCGTATTTACTTTTTACTGGAGGGAATCATCTGCCCTGCGTGTGGAGGCCTGTTGCTGTCTCTGATGTTAATGCAGACACATCAGCAATAAACAGAATAAAGATATTGCCATAACGTCACGTAAAAGGAGCGCCGCGTCCTCCAGAGCTTATCACTCCCGTAGTCAGCCGATAAAAAGGAAAAAAAAAAAAAAAAAGAAAGAAACCCTAAGCGAAACAAAACTGGGCTGCAAACATCACCCTGCTTAAAACCAGATGCAAAATCAATATGATCAGTTAAAGCGGCACCACATCGAACCCTTGCCTTTTAGACCGTTTTTACATATATTATAATGCTTTTATACATCTTCCTGTTAATACCATCTATAACAAAACAGGCCCAAATATGGTTCTATTAACAGAATCAAACGCTCTCTCTCTCTCTCTCTCTCTCTCTCTCTCTCTCTCTCTCTCTCTCTCTCTCTCTCTCTCTCTAACAAAGTTTAGTGTGTTGTAACCACAATAGTCGAGAGTAGAATGATTAGAGCCTAAATGGTAGAATTGACAAAGTGAAACGACTTTATATATTGTTTTTTCAATGTATGCAGATGTAACTTTGTTTTATTTCCATCAAAGTCATATTCGGTACATTGCGTAACCGAATTACATTGGTCTCTACATCGTAAGATTAAACGAAAAGCGTACAAAAAATGTTCGGGACCAAGCACAGGTGAAAGGACCATGTATGTTGAAAATAACCAA
The DNA here is from genome assembly GCA_016801955.1 of Conus betulinus. Taxonomy (NCBI): domain Eukaryota; kingdom Metazoa; phylum Mollusca; class Gastropoda; order Neogastropoda; family Conidae; genus Conus; species Conus betulinus. Next base: position 59,522 of record JADBJO010005102.1, read on the forward strand.
TGAGGACTACAGTGAAGACTGCTTTTTTTCATCTTAAAAAAATAATCATGAAAATTGTCTTTAAAGTCTGGCGACAGAGGAAACAATCAGCAAAGAATTCCCGTGGCGTGGAATACCGCTGATAATGGAATTCCCCTTGGCGTTCCCATGGTGGCATTTCTTGGCACAATATCTGTGATTGGTTTAATCTTAGGTCTCCAAGTGCGATGCAGGCGAAATGCTAATTAAAAGCTTTACCGCTTATCAGTCTCACCATCTGCAATGAATCATAGGCGTAGGTCTTGCGTGATTTGTGTCCGGTGTTCAGTCTGTGTTCTCAGCTTGCAGAGGACTCTGTAAACAGAAACGTTTTGCCAATTTAGCGATGGAATACAGCCAAGAAGACAGAAAGGGAAAAGAAGATGGGGCAGAAAAAGAATAGAAAGTAGATGCAGGTGATGAGATGAAAATTGTGGGCCAGAAGAATAAACGAGCAATCAAAGTCTAGACACTCGCTCCTGGAATGAGATAATGGAAATTACAATAAAACTAAAATAATAGCGATGACATTTCCTCTACTACTATAACAATAACAACAACAAAAAAAGATGAACAACAGGAAACAACAACAGCGATAAGATCAACCACAATAACAACAACAACAACAACAGCAATAAGATCAACAACAACAACAACAACAACAGCCACAACAACGGCAACAACAACAACACGCAATAACAGGCAACGAAACAATACCAACAACAGCAACAACACCACCGCAAACAATTACAACTACTACTTTACTACTAGTCCTACTACCGCTACTACAACTACTACTATTACAGTTACTACAACCACCACTACTACCACTACCATTACCACAACGTCCACCACTATCGCTACTACCACTATTACTAATGCTACTGCTGCTGCTGCTGCTACTACTACTACTACTACTTCTACCTTTTCTACTACTACTACTACTACTACCTTTTCTACTACTACTGCTGCTGCTGCTGCTACTACTACTACTACTACTTCTACCTTTTCTACTACTACTACTACTACTACTACTACCTTTTCTCTACTACTGCTGCTGCTGCTGCTGCTGCTGCTGCTACTACTACTACTACTACTACTACTGCTGCTGCTGCTGCTGCTGCTGCTGCTGCTACTGCAACTTATAATAATGAGGAGATAAAGCCAACGAACCTGCGTCCTAAATCAGATAAAATTTACAAAGATAATGATGAGATTATACTGCTGCAGCTGCTTTTGCTGCTGCTGCTGCTGCTGCTGCTGCTGCTGCTGCTGATGATGATGATGATGCTACTGCTACTACCATTACGACCACTACCACATCATCATCACCACCATCACCACCACCACCACCTGCACCACCATAATCATACAAGCAATAACCTCAATGACAACAATAAAAACTAATATAGTTTTAGGAAGGCAAAACATGGAGAAAAAAAAAAAAAAAAAAAAAAAAAAAACCTGTTCGGCCTGCGCAGGGGGGAAAACGCAGAGTAGAAGGACTGATCACCAATCAAAAAAGAAAAAAAAAAAAAACAAAGCGTCGTCAGTGGAAAGAATGGAAAGGAACGGAACGGAAAGGACACAAAAGAACAGCTCCGGCAGATCTGTATGAGGCAGTATGCCCTCATTCATACAACGGGACATAGCAGTTCACAGACCGTGACTGTGTTTACTTAACCGTGTCAGACTTTTATTGCACAGGAATCGTGGTAGGCTGCGCAGGTGCGGTTGGGTGGGAAATGTGGGTTTATTAAAAAGACGAATCGTCAACTGATGGGTTCAATGGCCTTTCGGTATTAGAGGTAAAACGGAATAGTTACGCGTCCATACCAAATGAACAGATACGTTACAGTGCGTTTCGACCGATTGGGTCTTCTTCAGTCAAGACATGACATTCAAAAGAATGGACAGGAAGGACAGACTTATTGCCTCAGTCTGCCTGCAGAATGTGGTGTTGGGTGAAGGGCTAGCACTAATGAAGTGGAGGAGAGACAATGCGGATAGAGATCATCATCACCATCTTCATCGTGATAATAACAATAATAATAATCATCATAATGATACTACTACTGCTGCTGCTGCGCTGCTACTACTACTACTACTACTACTACTACTACTATTACTACTACTAATGATAATGATAATAATAATAATAACGATAATAATAATAATAATAATAATAATGATAATGATAACAATGTTGATAATAATAATAATAATAATAATAATAACAATGATGATAATAATGGCTTTGCTCGTTTCAGTTTCCACCTGCTTTCAACCCCACTTCGGAACTAAAGCAAACCTTCCTGTTCTTCAGTGACATTATCAAATGATTATAGAATCTGCATGGGATAATGCCATCGTCTGTTACATGTGTGCATGTAATTCGCTTTGCCGCGCGGCTACCACACGAAGAAAAGTCGGCCTGGAATGTCGGAATATAGTAATGGTCAAACTGGAAATCGTATCTGAGGCAGCGAACAGTAAACAGTAAGCATTAAAACAAGTACGGTAACTCTTGCTCCTGTTGTAAAAAATAAATAAATAAATATATGACTCCCAAGGAATGCTGCCTGAGACAACGAATCGCCTAGCAGTCTTTTCTGTGTGCTCTGTGTTGTCTTTTCATCTAGGGATTCGGTGTCGTGAGCACCATCCGTTTGGAGTTACGGGTGCGTATTCGTTTGGAGTTAAAAT
>JADBJO010005102.1:74745-77245 GCA_016801955.1 Conus betulinus
TCTCCCATTACCGCATTATGTGCCTTCTACATAACACAAGGTGAACGCTCTGAAAACTGAACGAAAACTCCGAGGTTCAAATGTTTTCTGTTGGTGAGGACTTCTTCAAAAGTGTCAGAGAAATCAGATGAAGATTGGCGCCGCATTGAAGAAAGGACGACAAGAAGGGGGAAAACGAAATGTGACAATGCTCTTTGATTACCTTTTTAATCGATGGTAAGACGTACTCTGTGTACAGCGTGGAGAGAGTTGTGCAAGTCCCAATAGTCAGCTTCTCCCCGAGTCACGTTTATCCCATGGAAGATTCCAGTCAATTGTCGACAGCTGACGTGACATCGCCTAGTGTGTGCGTACGGACCTGTGACCAGAGAGAGAGAGAGAGAGAGAGAGAGAGAGAGAGAGAGAGAGGGGGGGGGGGTTACGAAACCCGCACGTGATTTTGTGGAAGACAGAATGAAACGCGAGTCTGTCGCTGACAACGCGTGTGGTGATTCGCCGTGAGCTGAACTGACCTTTGATAGGGGGCGGGTCCCAGAGGTTGAAAAAGGTGAAGGTTTCTCGATTAAACAATGGCGTTTCCGGTGCTGACGGTGGTTCTGCAGTAAATAAATGGGGTAGTCTTTGCTCCCATAAGGAAACCTAACACAGAATAACTTTTATTCAAGACTGGCACAGCCTTTTAAACTTGAATAAAGTCAGACAAATACAAAGACGAACAATCTAATAGTGGGGGAAAAAACAAGCGCAGGCCAACAGCTAAATTGTCTTCATAGTAATGACTTGGCAAAACTTTGAACTTACGGAGGGGGGGGGGGGGGGGGGGGGGGGGGGAGCAGGAGGTTGAAGATGTAAAAAACTGGGAAAATGAAATTAAATAAATATAAAAACTCTTCACTGGCTGCATAAGGGAACCATCGCAATCCCTTTTAAAGGCAGATATATTTGTATTGCCTGCTCTATTTGACGCCAGGAGCGCAGATACAGCCAGCCGTGTCTCCTGATGAGTTTCCGACCCAGCGGACGAAAGGCCTCGGAGCAGGCAATACAAATATATCTGCCTTTAAAAGGGATTGCGATGGTTCCCTTATGCAGCCAGTGAAGAGTTTTCATATTTTCTTAATTTCATTTTCCCAGTTTTTTACATCTTCAACTCCTGCTCCCCCCCCCCCCCCCCCCCCCCCCCCCTCCGTAAGTTCAAAGTTTTTTGCCAAGTCATTACTATGAAGACATTTAGCTGTTGGCCTGCGCTTGTTTTTCCCCCACTATTAGATTGTTCGTCTTTGTATTTGTCTGACTTTATTCAAGTTTAAAAGGCTGTGCCAGTCTTGAATAAAAGTTACTCTGTGTTAGGTTTCCTTATGGGAGCAAAGACTACCCCACTTGTTTACTGTTTATTGTTTGCTGTTCCCTGCCTCATTTCATTTCGATTTCGGTGGTTCTGCGATAAAGCAAGGCGTATATCTTGTCTGTACGGAAACACTAATGGTCTGACTTCAACATTGAAATATCTGGACATGTCACTGATCGTCTAGGATGTGTACAGCTAGGATTGCTCGCTTTGTGTCACAATCTAGGGATGTGTACAGCTAGGATTGCTCGCTTTGTGTCACAATCTAGGGATGTGTACAGCTAGGATTGCTCGCTTTGTGTCACAATCTAGGGATGTGTACAGCTAGGATTGCTCGCTTTGTCACTTGTCCAGGATGTGTACAGCTAGGATTGCTCGCTTTGTCACTTGCCCTGGGATGTGTACAGTTAGGATTGCTCGCTTTGTCACTTGCTCTGGGATGTGTACAGTTAGGATTGCTCGCTTTGTCACTTGCTCTGGGATGTGTACAGTTAGGATTGCTCGCTTTGTCACTTGCTCTGGGATGTGTACAGTTAGGATTGCTCGCTTTGTCACTTGCTCTGGGATGTGTACAGTTAGGATTGCTCGCTTTGTGTCACAATCTAGGGATGTGTACAGCTAGGATTGCTCGCTTTGTCACTTGCTCTGGGATGTGTACAGTTAGGATTGCTCGCTTTGTCACTTGCTCTGGGATGTGTACAGTTAGGATTGCTCGCTTTGTCACTTGCTCTGGGATGTGTACAGTTAGGATTGCTCGCTTTGTGTCACAATCTAGGGATGTGTACAGCTAGGATTGCTCGCTTTGTCACTTGCTCTGGGATGTGTACAGTTAGGATTGCTCGCTTTGTGTCACTTGTCCAGGGATGTGTACAGCTAGGATTGCTCGCTTTGTGTCACAATCTAGGGATGTGTACAGCTAGGATTGCTCGCTTTGTCACTTGCTCTGGGATGTGTACAGCTAGGATTGCTCGCTTTGTCACTTGCTCTGGGATGTGTACAGCTAGGATTGCTCGCTTTGTGTCACTTGTCCAGGGATGTGTACAGCTAGGATTGCTCGCTTTGTCACTTATCGTTTAGAAATGTGTACAGCTAGGATTGCTCGCTTTGTAAAATATTTTTGCAGACAGGATATTATTGACCCACACTTAAAAT
>JADBJO010005102.1:87245-112245 GCA_016801955.1 Conus betulinus
ATGCCAGAATCTGACACAAACCCTCTCTCTTCCCCCACCCTCACACCACCCCTCTCTCTCTCTCACACATACACACACACACTTTTCAAACAACGCCTCTTTGTATGCACACACACACACACACACACACACACACACTTACGCAAAAAGGTATGCATCTCCGGTCGATTCCATTCAGATTTGTTACCGACACATTTGCAAAGGCATCTCGTAGTTAAGCCTTTGCAAATTTGGCATCAACACAAAACGTTTTCTAGAATGTGGAGTAATCGATCAACTGGCATGAAGAAGTAGAATGAAAATCATTACTCAAACTTAGTCATCTCATAGTCCACAATCCTCCGAGGTCATCTAAGGGCTGTAACAATGTCCACATTCATACTGTAAAACACTTTGTAAAAAAAGACACCCAATAGACATTGCATACATGCTATGAAAGGATGGATTAAAACAGGATCTATTTCTCGCACACACACACACACACACACACCCCCCATAACGTACAAAACAGATACATACAAGCAAGCACGCACAACCAAACTCATCAACCCTTTCGCATTTGCACATCCTAACCCATACATTCACAGTCCGTCACTGCATATCCTATGTTTGCAATGGCTTACGAACCATAGAAAGGCGAGGTTGCTTATAGCCCAGCCGACTGTAAAGGGCCATAATGTGTGTGCGCGCGCGCGCGCGCGCGCGTGTGTGTGTGTGTGTGTGTGTGTGTATCAGGGCTGTCTTCGCGTTCAAGTTAACTCAAGTGTGTGTGTGTGTGTGTGTGTGTAAACCGACATTAAGTTTTGTTTCACTTGGGTCATTTCGCTCTTGCCACTACCGACCTTTCGGGATCAAATCGACGCTGTCACAATATTAACACACACACACACACACACACACACACACACAGTGTGTGTGTGTGTGTGTGTGTGTGTGTGTGTGTGTGTGAGAGAGAGAGAGAGAGAGAGAGAGAGAGATTTCTGTCCGATCCACTTCTGCTCTGGGTCTGTTGAACTGAGCTCGCCCTCCGCTCTCTTCTGGCACTGAAGTGGTCCTTGCCATGCCCCTACAACGTCATCGGCTGTGTGTTCCCCTGTCAACAGCCCCGTTGTCCTCGGCAGAGTGTTCCCCTGTCAACAGCCCTGTTGTCCTTGGCAGAGTGTTCCCCTGTCAACAGCCCTGTTGTCCTCGGCAGACATCAGACCCCTGGTACTTCAACTGCCGTGTCAGCTTCAACTGCCGTGTCAGCTTTCTCATAACAAAAAACCACCACCATTGGCGAAGCAGTCATCTGTACGTCTGTTGTGCTTGATCACAAAAGGGTGGCTAGATTTCTTCACTGTTCTTTGAGAAAAAAACTTCCTGTCTGCTCCGCCCGTTATCCTTGTGGGCGCCATCCTGAAGTTCCTGCAGCCAGTTGGTACAGTGTGGAGTTCCCGCTTCTTCTTCTTGCATCCCCTGGAAATGGATTCTCTGGTAGACGGCAGTGCCACGGAGGTGGAACTCGTTGGCACGTTGGGTAACATTGGGAGTCATACGTCCTTGGCGAGGATATTGGTTGGGCAAGACACTGCGACATGTTGGTCCTTTGGTAGAATGGTAGCGATGCGTGGGGAGTGGTCGGCACAATCCCCTGCCAAGCACAAAACCTCCTGTTACCTTCTATGGGAAGAAGTCACTAAACTACAAAAAAAGTTTTGAAAAACAAACAAGCGCCTGGAAAATAGATGTTCACGTGAACGCACGCACGCGCGCACGCACACACACGTACACACACACACGCGCGCGCGCGCGCACGCGCGCACACACACACGCACATCCACCGAAACCTATTACACAAAACATCGAACCTTGGAAAAAAGAAAGTACAATGATGTTCATGAAGTCCGTGTTAACTTGACACTTTAGGTAACACTGAGAGTCGCACGTCCTTGGCAAGGCCATTGGTGTCCAGGACACTTACGCGGTGGTCCTCTGTTAGCATGGTAGTGTTAGCCCTCAGGTAGAAAGGTAGCGGTGGTCCTCTGGTAGAATGGTAGTGTTAGCCCTCAGGTAGAAAGGTAGCGGTGGTCCTCTGGTAGAATGGTAGTGTTAGCCCTCAGGTAGAAAGGTAGCGGTGGTCCTCTGGTAGAATGGTAGCGGTGGTCCTCTGGTAGAATGGTAGTGTTAGCCCTCAGGTAGAAAGGTAGCGGTGGCCCTCTGGTAGAATGGTAGCGGTGGCCCTCTGGTAGAATGGTAGCGGTGGTCCTCTGGTAGAATGGTAGCGGTGGCCCTCAGGTAGAATGGTAGTGATGTGTGGGGAATGATCCACCCAATAACCTGCCAAAGACAAAGCCTCCGATTACATTTTGCTGAAGAAGCCTTGTAACCATCAGAAAGAAAAAAAAAAATCATGTCGAAAAAAAACACAAATCAGAAAGGGGTTTACACACACACACACACACACACGCACGCGCGCGCACGCACGAGCACAAGCGAAAAAATCGAAACGTATGATACAAGACATCAAACCTTGGGGGAAAAATGTGACCGTTGTTAACGAAACCTTAGCACTAGAACAGACCAATGAACATAACAAAAAAGATTTTTTTTTTCCGTTTGAAAGAAAAAAGAGTTCACTCAAGCATATCAGAGGTGGCCACTGGACCCTATAAAACAAGAGAAATAGAACGATAGGCGGTAAAACCCCTGAAAGGTTAAACACGTGGACTCTGGTTACCATGTCGGGCTGGCTGTGGACCAAATGACACTAGGATCAGGGAGGTACCAGGTGCGCACGAGGCAATATTTCAGGAAGAGGTTTAAGGACTGCCTCAAAAGCTCTGCAGCTCAGTCTTCAAGTGATCTGAAAACATGCGTCCATGTTCCAGATCCCTAGCTTACAGACCTGCTGTATAGCTGGAGTCCCACCTTTCACGAAAATATTCCCTCTGGTACCCCCTTTCTTGTCCCCTTGTTCCACAGATCACTGCTCTAGGAAACCAGAGCGTTTAGCGTATGAAAAACATAAGACGACCCGAAACCCTGGGAAAACAGTCGCATGAACTTGTGAATAAAGGATGCAGCAATGCGATGGACACAACACACTAAACCGTGCAGTGAAGGAGACAATAGATCTGGAAAAGACGATACATGCTGTAATTAAAAAGACACTGAATCCTTAGCCATCTGAAAGCAAACTGGTAACTAAACTGACAGAAAAAGAAACACGATTGTTACACTAGAAGTGCAGGAGACGAAGGAAGAAAAGAAGGCGAAGAATGAAACAACAGCTCAAAAACTCTCCCGTCTTTCAGCCGACTCCTCCAAACTCACTGGTTTGTTTTCTACGGCCGTTCATGTGGAAAACATAACTACATTGAACATATAATTATTTGAATTTTTGTCTGTAAATAATTCGAATCCACCCTGTTTAGCTACACTTTTCTAAGTTCATTTGCCCTCTGACAGCATGTGTTTTTGACATGGACAGTGAGAACATAAATAGTCTGAACTAGCTTCCTGTGTCAAAGCAGTTCAGTATTCCAGCACCATCCCATACAGCCCAGAACATTACTATGAATGAATTGTCGCTTGTTCAGTATTCCAGCACCATCCCATACAGCCCAGAACATTACTATGAATGAATTGGTCGCTTGTCTTTGGAACTATTTTGTTGTCTGCTCAGTCATTTATCAATTAAAATAGCTCTTCACAAGTGTGTGAGCGAGCGCGAATGCGTGTGTGTGCGTGTGTGTGTGTGTGTGTGTGTGTGTGTGCGTGCGCGCGTGCGTGCGCGCGTGCGGGGATGCTGCGTATAGCCCAGCCGACCTCAAAGGGCCACATCAGGGCTGTCACAGCGCCAAAGTCAACTCACAAGTCGTTTTAAAAAAAAAAAATTCACACAACCCTTTAAAAAACGCCTTCACAAAACGCACTGGAAGTTTTGTTAAAAACCTTCTTCAGTAAAAGTATGTGTGTGCGTCTTTGTGTGTTGAGAGAGAGAGAGAGAGAGAGAGAGAGAGAGAGAGAGAGAAACCGAGCATTTGTTGAATTATCTTATTATTCCTATTGTTTTTGCTGTTTACTGTTACACTGTTATTATTACCATTGAAAGGATGTAGAAGCCCCGATGCAAACTTCTCTTCATATTTCATGACCTTCTGTCCATGGAGTCGTGTCCTTGTTGTCATGAACAGAGCAACGCCATGGTCTCCTGGTGGACTGGTGGGGATTCCTGGAGGCTGGCCAGCCCTGGGATCTGCAAAAAAAAAAAAAACGAATTAAATTTTGACAAAAATAAGTTGCTAAAAATTAGAAGTCTGTAAGTTGTGTCAAGCAGACACAAGCGTCTTTGAGGTAGTTCTACACACACACACACACACACACACACACACACACACACACTCACTCACTCTCACACACACACACTCACAAATGAACATGGCACGCACCACGGCTCTTCATACAAGACAAACCATAGGAAAAAAAAAACTACTGTAAACCATGTGACCAAAGCCACAGCTCTACAAAAGACATAGTGATCGCATGCAGACAGTACTGTGATTTTGAAAGGAGATTCTGCCCATTGATACAAGAGGGGTCACAATACCCGTAAGATCAGAGGAGAATAAATCTTACGACGACAGAAAGGACTCTAAAGCCTTATGGAAGAAAAATGCTAAAGCCAATGTGCAAGTGATAGGCAACCATGCAAAAGGGGACCATCAACCTCTTACAAAACGAGACTGTGCCATATTCAAATGAACACCGTAATCCTGATAAAAGGACACCTCTCTCTGAAAGAGACTCATATATCAAAGATTACGAAACCCTGCGGAAACAAGACATATACAATACAAAAAGCTAACAATGATCAGGAAAAGAGGACACTAGTTACTATGAAAGGAGGATGCAAACAGTAAAGTTCCTGAAAAGACGAAACTAAACCTGTGGAAGGATCACACGAGCCTCCTACACAGACACCCCACCAAAGAAGAACAGTGCATGACAGTATGCTAAATTCCAGGAGAGGGTACACTAAGTAACAGATGAAACCAAATTCTATGAACGAAGGCCAATACAATTTATGATAAGATCTACATTTTTACTGTAGTTACCATATCGTGTGTTCTGTGAATCAAAGGACATTGGGATCAGGAGGTACCAGGTGCGCACTAGGGAATACTTCAGGAAAGGTTTCAAGAATTCCTCAAGATCTTTGCAGCTCAGCCCAAAGATCTGAAAACACGCGTCCATGTTCCAGACCCTGACTTATGAGACCTGCTACATAGCCAGAGTGAATCTTTCACACTTTTCCCGAAAAGTATTCCCTCTGGTACCCCCTCTTTTTTATCCTTGTTCCACAGCACACTGACGTAGGAAACTAGAGCAGCTAGAAGAAGACTCCTACTTATGTGAAAAGAACACTGAAACCCTGCAAACAGAGAACTTAACTCTGTGGAAAAGAGGTGGATAGGAATGTATGAAATGAAGACAGCAATTCTTTTGATCGATGGCTATACTAACCCCATGAAAGGAGGACACTAGGCTCCATGCAACGAGGACACTATAGACTACAAAGGCGACAGTGATGCCCGATAGGACTACGGCATTAAATCCTTTCAAAAAAGAGGACACTAAAATTTGCATAAGGAAATACTAAAACCATGAAATCACATAAAACTCTGTGGACGAACAGGAGGATATGAAAGGCAGACACAACATTCTATGTAAGGAAGGTAGTAAATCCACTGGAAAGGGGGCCGCTAAATCCTATTTGGGAAGAAGGCATTAAGCTCTATTAAAGGACAATAATGCAAGGAGACGAAACCCTTTAAAAGAACTGGACGCTGAACGCTTGACAAACGAGGAGAGTAAACCTTATGAAAGTAAAAACCCCTGTGGGAGGAGTGCCCTACATATACAATGAGAAGAAGATCAAATTCTAAGAAAAGTGAGCGCTCAACCCTGTAGTCTAAGGGTATCAAAACTTTTAGAAGAATCCCGATGTTGAATACCACTGTGTCAGACTTTCAATGGGGTATAGGATACCGAGAGCATTATGTAGCAATGCGCACACCAAAAAAAAAAATCTCTGGAAGAGGATTAAATACTTCTTCAGCAGCTCGCCTCTGAGTTACTCATACCCCCGCCTTTTTTCCCCCAAACTTTTGTTCCACAAGATTCTAATATACAAGATGCAAAAGCATATAAACATACTCCCAGTAAGTAGTAAAATATATACTGTACTACTTTTTCCCCCCTTTCCCCTACGTTTTCCCCTTTTGGTGGTATAAGGTTTGTATGTAAGAGAAAAAAAAAAAAAAAGAATGCTGCTCTCCACGGCGGGGAAAATGAACCCAGGTTGCCCGCGCGTAACAGGCGGAGATATTAACCACTATACTACTGAGAATCTTACAGACTTTTGGTTATACTTAAGTTTATAAACCGTTATTGCTTAAACTGTACATCACAAAAGCATCATTTATAGCCGTTAGTAAACGGCTCTTCTGGTCACATAAAACATCAGGCATCATTCGTGACCCATAATGAACATATCTACACATTTTCAGAAAGATCGGTCAAGCAGGTTTGTCTGGAGCGAGTGGAACACATTTTGACCACAGACGAACAGACACATGCACAGACAGCATTTCTTCGTTCCCATTGTAAAGTACTCCCTGTTCTATACAAACTGGAGTACAAAAGCGAGTTACATTGACAAGACTGGAGGACTCTTGCCTGGGAAAGAAAAGGACATTACATACTCTGTAAGGTATTGTCATGAACGAATTGCTCTCTTGCTTTGCGACTATTTTGCTGTCTGCTCAGTCATTTAACAATCAAACAAATCTCTTCTCAAGTGAGTAAGTGAGCGAGTGAGCGAGAGCCCCCGCCCGTGTGTGTGTGTGTGTGTGTGTGTGTGTGTGTGTGTGTGTGTGTAAGGTAATGTTGCGTGTGTCTAACCGGCCGTAAAGGTCATATTAGGGCTCACTGCATCCAAGTCAAATCGCAAGTCATTTAAAAAACTCATCCATACAGCCCCTTCAAAATACATCTTTACAAACGCACAGGAAATTTGTCAAAAACTTTCTTCTGTAAAAGTGTGTGTGTGTGTGTGTGTGTGTGTGTAAGAGAGTGAGACAGAGAGAGAGATAGAGCGAGGGAGAGAGATTATTATATTCCTATCATTGTTATTGCCGGGGTTTTTTTTAAATCATTATTATTACCACTGAAGGGATGTGGAAGCCCCGAGTTAAACTTATCTACATATTTCATGACCTTCTGTCCATGGCATTATGTCCTTGGTTGTCCAGAACAGAGCAACGCCATGGTCTCCTGGTAGAGAGCTCTGGTGGGTTGTCCGGAACAGAGCAACGCCATGGTCTCCTGGTAGAGTGGTGGGGATCTCTGGAGGCTGGCCAGCCCTGGGATCTGCCAAACACAGATTTGGATTAAATTCTGACAAAAAAGAAGTTGCTAAAAATTTGAAGTCACGAAATCGCTTCAAGCAGACACGTAAGTCTTTTTAAAGATAGTTATAAACACACACAGACACACACGCACACCCGCACGCACACACACATACATATTTGAATTTTTAGAAACTCGAATTTCTGTGTGTACTGATATAAATCGGTTCTGGGTGCCCTCCAGCCCAAAAATTCAAAAATTCTACTTGAAATTATATTAGAAATTAACCATATCATTCACCTTTTATCACTTAAAAGGCTCACTGGTACGTTTTTATTGCGTACCATCTCACAGTGGAATTAACAATTGAAAAGGTTGATCACGCAGTTAAAAGAGCAGCTAGAAATATTGGAAGCACATCTTTACTTAATATACTTTAAGATCTTTCAGAATGCTCTTCCTTAATTGACAGACTGAGAAAAGCTTCCAACAGTCCTTAAAGAACTATATATATCAGTATTATCGCAACTGTATTGCATACAGTTCTGGAACACAGAATAAAACAAAAACTTATTTCACTCACATACCTAGAGATGCAAGAGGCTCAATTCACAGATTACGTTTAAATTCACCGAAAACAAAATTTAGTAGGAATGTTAGATGTATGTGTGGAAATGCACACAAGTGTTTTTCGCATTTGTCAATTCATTGCCCCCAAAGAACTTGATTATCATGGCTATTGGTAATACTACGGATAGATCGACGGCATCACTCTAAAATGTTGAATGATTATTCGTTTCATAGATAGTCAAAGTTTCTTACAGACTCCAGTTGGCATTTATCCCTCATTGGTTTTATCTAGTTTTTTTTTAAACACGTATATTATTCAAAGTTCTATACACACATCCCCCCCATCCCTCCACCACTCTTTTCATGAACACACATCCGCATACCACACACACCATTAACATGTTGTCTGATATCACTTTTAGTGAGAAAGACGTTAATTTGAGGGACCCCCCCCCCACACACACACACACACCACAGTCACAAACACTCACACGGCGCACAGCACGGCTTTTGATACAAGACGGTAAACCATAGGAAAAGAGATTAGTATATATATATACCACGTTGCTGAAGCCTTCGCACTAGAAAAGACACATTAATCGCATGAAGAGAAGACCATTATTCGTTTTGAAAGAAGATTCTGCTAATGAATACAAGGAGTAACCAATCCCCGTAAAATCAGAGGAGAAAATCTTAAGACAGACAAAAAAGTACTGTGAACTCTATAGCAAAAAAAAAAAAATGCCAAAACCTACATGAAAATAATAGTAAACCACGCGAAAGGGTTCCATCAACCTCTTACAGGACTAGACCATACTATATTCAAACGAGGACCCTAATCCTGATGAAAATATGGGACTACGGTGAAAAGAGACCGCGGAAACGAGACATCATACCACACAAAAACTTGACAATGGTCAGAAAAGAGGACACTGGTTACTATGAAAGGAGGACGCGAACAACCAGGAAAGAGGGCAGTGAAGATTGTGAAGAGAGGAAAGTACACGTCCGGACGGATGACACAAGCCACACAACCCTATGATGAACACTACACGAGAGGATACTAATACCAAGAAAGGGTAAACTAATTGACACATGACACCTGATTCCATGAACGAAAGTCCGTACAATGTGTGGCAGGATCCAGTTTGTACTGTAGTTACCATATCATGCGTTCTGTGGATCAAAGGACACTTGAAACCAGGAGGTACCAGGTGCGCACTAGGGAATATTTCAGGAAGAGGTTTCAAGACTTCCTCAAGACCTTTGCAGCTCGGCCCCAAAAGATCTGAAAACATGCGTCCATGTTCCAGATCCCCGATTTATGAGGCCTGCTACATAGCTGGAGTCAATCTTTCATACCTTTCCCGCAAAGTATTCCCTCTGGTACCCCCCCCCCCCCCCCTTTTCTTTTTGTATCCCTTGTTCCACAGCACGCTGACGTAGGAAACTAGAGCAGCGAAAGAAAGGTTATTCTTACTCTTGTAAAAAGAAAAAACACTGCAAACAGAGAAATCAACTCTGTTGGCAAATGGTTGATGCATTGTATGAAATGACAGTTATCCTTTTGAACGAAGGTTTGAATACCTTGTAAAAGGAGAACACTAGGCTCTATGTAACGAGGACACTGTAAGCTACAGAGATTGACAGTGATCCTGATAGGACTCAGGCACTAAATCCTTTTGAGAAAAGAGGACACTAAATGCGAAGGAAATGCTAAACTATAAAAAGCACATCAAACAGGATGATATGAAAGGCAGACACAATATTCTATGCAAGGAAGCTACTGAATGCAGTGAAAGGGGGGCGCTAAATCCTATTTAGGACGAAGACATTAAGCCCTAGGGAAGGAAAGTAAAGCACGGATACAAAAGCCTTTGAAAGAACTGGATGCTGAACTTTCTGGAAAGAGGACGCTTATCCTTACGAGAAAAGGTCAGTAAACCTTATGAATGTAAACAAAACAGTGAAAGGAGCGCACTATATATACAATGAGGAGGAGGAGCTAAGCAAAGAGAACGCTCAACCATGTAGACTAAGGGTATGGAACCCTATAGAAGAACTCTGATGTTGAACATCACCGGGTCAGTTTCAATGGGTTATAGGATACTCGGATCAGAAGGTACCAATGTGCACACAAAGAAACACTCAGGAAGATTCCCATTTTGTTTTCAAAGTCTTGTTCCAGGGGATACCTGTACTCAAAAACGAGTCACATGGATCAGATATGACCCTTAAGCCTGGGAATTAAAGGACGTTAAATCCTCAAAGGTATTGCTACAAACCAATTGTTCGCCCAGTCTGCTCAGTCATTTAATCAAAGATAGCTCTTCTCAAGCGAGCGAGCGTGTGTAAGAGCGAGTGTGCGGGTGTGTGTGTGTGTGTGTGTGTGTGTGGTAAGGTTGTTTATAGCCCAGCCAACCACAAGGGCCACATTAGGTCTGTAACCGTACCCAAGTCAACTCACAAGTCATTAAATAAACTCATTCACACAGCCCTTCAAAATACACCCTCAAAAAGAGTTTAAAAAACTGTGTGTGTGTGTGTGTGTGTGTGTGTGTGTGTGTGTGTACGTACGTACGTACGTACGTGTGTGTGTATGTGTGCGTCTGTGTGTTAGCGTGCATGCGCGTGCCTGTGTGTGTGTGTGTGTGTGTGTGTGTGTGTGTGTGTGTGTGTGAGAGAGAGAGAGAGAGAGAGAGAGAGAGAGAGAGAGAGAGATCGCTTGTTGAATGATTATCATCATTCCTATTTTTATATATTATCATTAACACTACTACTACCACCACTACTACTGAAGGGATGTAGAAGCCCCTTGTTGAACTTCTCTTCATGTTTCATAATATTCTGTCCATGGCGTCATGTCCTTGGTTGTCCAGAGCAGCGCAATGCCATGGTCTCCTGGCAGACTGGTAGAGATCTCTTGTGGGTTGTCCAGAACAGCGCAATGCCATGGTCTCCTGGTAGACTGGTAGAGAGATTTCTGGGGAGTTGTCCAGAACACGCGCAATGCCATGGTCTCTGGTAGACTGCTGGGGATCTCTGGTGGGGTGTCCAGAACAGAGCAATGCCATGGTCTCCTGGTAGACTGGTGGAGATCTCTGGAAAGCTGGCCAGTTAAATTAAATTCCAACGATGAAGAAGTTGTTAAAACTTACAAGTCAAGAAATCGTGTCAACCAGACACTAGAGTCTGTAAGGTGGTTCTACACATACACACACACACACACACACACACACACACACACACACACACACACACACACACGGCGCGCACCACGGCTCTTGATACACGTCAGTAAACCATATGAAAAGAGTATTATATACCATGTGACCGAAGCCTTAGCTCTAGGAAAGACAGACTAATTGCATGAAGAATGGACCGTCATTTTGAAAGAAGATTCCAATGAATACACGAGAGTTCACTACTGCTTGTAAGATGAGAATCGATGTTATAACACAAAAGTCCTGTGAACAGAAACTCCACCGACACTAACGATGACTAAAATCCGGTGGAAAGAAGAGATTATACTACAACAGAAGCTGACCATGGTAAGAAAGGACACTAGTTACTATGACAGGAGGGGCCCAAAACTACTAGGAAAGAGGATAGTGAAGCTTGTGAAAAGAGGAAAGTCAACCTCTGGAAGGATGAGAAACCACTTAAGACACAACCTTATAAAAGAACACCACGCGAGGGGTTGCTAAACCCCAAGAGAGGGTACACTGACAGATGAAACCAGATTCTATAAACGAAGGCCAATGCAATCTCTGACGGGATCCACATGTTTACTGTAGTTACCATATCGTGTGTTCTGTGAATCAAAGGACATTGGGATCAGGAGGTACCAGGTGCGCACTAGGGAATATTTCAGGAAGAGTTTCAAGACTCCCTCAAGATCTTTGCAGCACACAGCCCCACAAGATCTGAAAACACGCGTCCGTGTTCCAGATCCCTGACTTATGAGACCTGCTACATAGCTGGAGTCCATCTTTCATGCCTTCCCGTAAAGTATTCCCTCTGCTACCTCCCGTTTTGTGTCCTTGTTCAACAGCACACCGACATAGAAAACTAGAGCAGTTACAGAAAACAAAGCACTCTTAATCTGGTGAAAAGGAGTTTTAGGCCTGCAAATCGAATGTATACATTGGACACAGTAATCATTTTGAATGATGGTGATACTAACCCCATGAAAAGAGGGAAATAGGCTCCATGTAAGGAGGAGGAACTAAAGGCTATAGAGGAAGACAGTGTTCCTGATAGGACTAAGGCACCAACTCTTTTCAGAAGGGGACACTAAATTTGTCGAAAGAAATACTAAAACTATGAGAGCCCTCACACAAACCCTGTGAAGAACACGGCGATATATAAAAGGAAGACACAAAGTTGTACGTAAGGAAGGTACTAAATCCAGTAAAAGGGGAGCGCCACATCCTATTTAGGACGAAGACATAAAGCCCTAGGAAAGGACAGTAATGCAAGGGGGAGACAAAACCCTTTGAAAGAACAGGACGCTCAACTCATTGGAAACAGGACACTCAACTCTATGAGAAGAGGACAGTAAACTTATGAAAGCAACCCTGTGAAAGGAGTAGACTGCAATACAATGGCAAAGAGAACATCAAATTCAAAGAAATGAGAACGCTCAACCCTGCAGACTAAGGGAATGGAGCCCTGCACAATAAATCCTAAGTCGACTATTACCGTGCCAGACTTTCAATAGGTTATAGGATACTCTGATCAGAGGTACCAACAGGCACAAGAAAAGAAATCAGGAAAAAAAAAGGATTAAAGACTTCCTCAGCAGCTCGACCCCTGAGGGATCTGATACTTTAATTCTTGTTTCAGAGGATACTGATATACAAATACGAGTCAGCAGACAGAGAGACCCTTTAGGGAAGGAAAAGGGCATTAGATCATTCGAAAAGAGGAAGAAAAGCACAACGAATGAAGACAAACTTGAGAACGAAGACTAAAACAATGAGCTTGGAAGAGATGACACCAAACCCTGTGAATAAAGATAGTAGTAAATGACATTCTGGTAAATCGTCTAGATTACATGCGATGTATATCATCAAATAAAGTTATTTAAGAAATGCAAACATCGAAATAATGAACAATAACTATAATCCAAGAACAAATTACTGCAAATATTATCTGGAGTTTACTTAAAGGATAAAAAAAATCTTCTACAGTACTCTCATAGAAAAAATGACATTAATTCCTTTGCAAAATAGGAAAATACATTAAGCTGCTTAGTAGACTGGGAGCAAGTATCAACGCAAGTAAAAAAAAATACAGAAATACGACTAAAATGGTTCCACGAAAGAATGTGTCATAATACTCTGGCCACAAATGGCATTTTAAAGAAGATGGGAATTTTTGTCAGCGATCTGTGCACATTCTGCAAACTGACACCGTTTCAATTCAACATTACCTATGGCAACGGAAGTTTGCAAAAACACTTCTGGGGAAGAAGGAGGGGGGGGGGGGGGGGGGTCCGAAAAAAAGAAACCGGAACAAAGATGTAAGAATTGCAGCAGAACTAATTCCAATATGAACCTACTCCTGTTTGGAAATGATGAACACATAAAAACTGATGACGTTGTTTGACCACAATATTCATTAGCTAAACATAACGTATACAGATATAGAATAAGCATAATAAAACCTACTATCAAACACGTCTCAAGAGAATTTGATAACAGATATGAGACTGAAAAATATAAACTTTGGTTAGAAATGAAGCACATAGAATTCAAGAAAAAACAGTGTCCTTATGAAAAAAAAAATGTTTCTAATGAAATGAGGCACAGGAGAGAAAAACAAAGCGACCAGTAAATGGTCGACGCCCCTAACCACATTCAAAAAATTTTTTTTTTCAAAATCTGTTCAAGTATGTGTACAATTTTATCTACCGACTGTAATCCGCATGACCAAGCACTGGGACTGTGGGACGTTCCTCGAAGGCCTTGTAGACAAACAAAAAGGAAATGTGTGGTTCCTTCCATTTTTTCTTTCTCTTTCTACCATTATTTCACTGAAATAACGGAATGCCTTTTGTCTCGGCTGTCTTAATGTGCGTGTCGTTGCTTTTTTTCTATCCTTCTCCCCTTTCCCCTTTTCGATTTTCCATATTCATTTATGTACGTTTTATTGATGTTTATTTGCTGTTATTGCCATTTTTTCAAAGATAGCAGTACGTTCTGAGGAAAATGACAATCGTTAAAAAGAAAACCTTTGACAAAAGGTACCACAACGCAACAGAAGAGCAAAACACCCGAGATATTAACCCAGAGGCAGAATGCAAAACTGTGATACGAGATAATTCTGGAAGACAGACGGCAGGATGGAGAACAGAACACCACTGTCAGCACTCCCCTTGTTTTAAGTACGTGTCCCTGGTTCTCGTGACGCATCTCCGTTCTCAGTGGCTGCTGAGGTCAATCTGCCCTGTCCATGGCCATTGTTGGAGTGGATCCTCATGTCTGTTAAGGAGAAATTAAGATCACCTTTAATTATTGGACTGTACGCGGTAAAGAAAAAAAAAAAAAAAAACAAACGAAAAAAAATTCAAATCAGCAAAGGCAGTTCATTATTTTGAGGCGTTCTCTTGTCAGATAAAGATGTGATTTAAATCACGTGATGTGGGAGCTGCATAAAATCTTCTGCCATCTCCATTGGCACAACAGTGGTTTTGTAATGTATACCTCCCACACTGGCTTTCCGTATGGATAGAGATGGAGTGTTTAAGTGCGAGCGTGTGTGTGTGTGTGTGTGTTTGTGCGCGCGCGCGCGCACGTGTGTGTGTGTGTGTGTATGCGCGTGCGTACGCGCGTGTGTGTGTGCGCGTGCGTGCGCGTGTGAAAGGGAGAGAGAGGGGGGGAGGGAGGGAGGGGGAGAGAGAGAATGGGAGAGAGAAAAATTTTGGCAGGCAGAGAGAGAGAGAGAGGGGGGGGGGGCAGAAAGATAAAAGAGAGACAGAGAGACTGTGTGTGTGCGTGCGTGTGTGTGTGTGTGTGTGTGTGCGTGTGTGTGTTTGCGCGCGCGCGCGCGCTCCCCTGCGTGTTTGGTGTGCGTGTGTGTGTCGGGGTGTGCGTGTGTGTGTGTCTGTGTGTGTGCGCGTGCATGTTCATGGGGACTGTCACGGCATGACTCAAGTGGCACTCTCCATAGCTCAATGTTCAATGTTCATGCATACTTGTTATGTGACCAATCTGGGGGAGGGAGTAGGGGAGTGGGGATTGTGAAGGGGAAAATGTGGCAAAGAAGCGTTGCTTATCATTCGTTCACCCTCTTTGAAAGAAAAGTTGTTTTGTGGAACTGGAGATTTACGACCCCGTGCAGGAAAAAAAAAATAAGCACGCTGATAAGACAAGTAGCTCATTTCAAATCTAGCGATTTATGCATAGCATTTTTTCGCGTGCTGCTTTTTTTTTTTTTTTTCTCTTCCCCTCACCATTTCAACGTCACAAACTGCCCTGCGTCTTTTCATTTGACCCCCACCGACAATGCGATTGTTCAAGGATATAAACGTCTACTAAAATTGAAGGTGTACCTGATCCTCTCTGGTCTGTAGTTCTGGACTCCTCTTCCAGTTCGCCGTGACACTGATAGTCCCGTCTCCTCTTCCTTCCTTAACGCTCGGTCAGTATGGAGTGGGCATTCCTGTAGGACATCCGTGTCGTCTACTCCAGTGAGAAAGATGGTGATCTGCTCTGCTCTCCCTACATGATGCATGGCATGCTTTCTCCATTCTGATGACTCGGAGCAAGGTCTTCTGCTCTTGAAAGGTGGGTGTGAGCTCTCTCTGCCTGGTGCCCTGCTGCTCACAGTTTAGCATACAGGTCTGCAACTTTTATTCCCATCTTATTATAGTTCAATTCTATTCTTAACGACCCAGCAGACAGAATATTTAATTATCCGTCAATGAGGAAGAATTGACTTCAATACTCCAATTCTGTATGCGTCAGTCTGACGCAGCTTCCTCTTCTAATCTGTCCATTAGCGTGGACTTCAGGAACGACTGGGCATCCGTGAAGATGACCACATGTCTGCAATCACGTTCGGAGACAACTCTCAGGTTGACTGCGTCTAAGAAAGCCTCGTCCTATGATTTAAGAATGGGGTGGTTCTTTGTGATTTGAAATTCCTTTCATTTTGCCGATACATCTGGTACTCTGATGCCGACTCCAGGCCCTACTGCAGCTATGGCACACTCCTCTGTGTACCAGTCAATCGGGGCTTGTTCTTGTTCCCAATCAAAACCAGTCTCAGCGCTCTCTTCACACAGCTGTCCTAGTTGTCACACAGCAGCAGTAGTCAAGCTATAGTTTCCATACTAGCCGTCTTTCCCGTTTTAGAATTTAAGTGGTTGCTGGAAATCTGACAGTGTGTTCCAATTTATGTGTTCTCGTGTTTGCTGAATTTCATTGTCTCTGCTCTCTTGCAGTTGGACTGGTGTGTCTTGCTGACTTGGGTATCACTTCCATTGGCGCAGACCCTAGCAAAGTGATCTGCTGGCTGCTTTCCTGTCAGCAGTCCTCCGTTTTCCCTGGGAGTGGTGATCTGACGACCCCCGGCTACTTGCCACATTGAGTTGGTCCGGTAATTTCTGCAGCCTTTCTCAAAGTTATACAGTGCAGTCTAGTCTCTTCAACATTTGTTCACAGCCTCTCTTCAACATTTGTTCACAGCCTTTTACACTCGAGGACTCATTCTTCCATAGGAAAGGATCCTTGTCTGTTCTGTCCTTTGCCATTGTAAATTCATACTGAAATTCATGATTGGTGGAGATGGCTTCCTCTTTTCTACTGATTCCAATGGCAATGGTATATCTGAAAGATTGTAGTAGCCCCGAGATGAGCTTGCCTACATATTTAATGATATTCTATCCCTGCAGTCAAGTCTTTGGTGTGGAGATTGGCTTTCCAGAAGAGAGAAATGCAACGGTCCCCTGGATGACTGGTGAAGATCGCCGGAGAGTGGCCAGCCCTGCGATCTGCCCAACACAGAGCCTTTCGTTACATTCTGACGAAAAAGAAGTTGCTCAAATTAGAAGTCACGAAATTGTGTCAGACACACAAGTCTTTAAGGTAGTTCTAAAACACACACACACACGCACGCACGCACGCTCGCTCGAACACACACCTGCACACACAGAGGAGAACTGATCTTACGACAAGAAAGAACTGTAAGCCCTATGGGCGAAAAAAATGCTTAAACCCATGTAAAAGTGACAGCAAGCCATTGGAAAGGGGGACGTAAACCTCTTACAAAAGGACACCATCATATTCAAACAAGGACCCGGATCCTGATGAAAGTAGGGGACTTCTGTGAAAAGAGTTTCAACCATTACTACAAATCACCATACCCTGTGGAAACAGGTCATTATGCCATACAAACAGCTGACAATGGTCAGAAAAGATGACATTACTATGAAAAGAGGACGCTAAACAGCAAGGAGGGCAGTAAAGCTTGAGAAGAGAGGAAACAAAACGCTGTGAAAGAACACTACAAGACAGGATGCTAAACCCCAAGTGTGGGTATGCTAACTGACAGATGAAACCAGATTCTATCAAAGCAGGCCAATACAATCTATGACAGGATCTACATTTTTACTGTAGTTACCATATCGTGTGTTCTGTGGATCAAAGGACATTGGGATCAAGAGGTACCAGGTGCGCACTAGGGAATATTTCAGGAAGAGGTTTAACGACTCCCTCAAGACCTTTGCAGCTCGGCCCCAAAAGATCTGAAAACATGCGTCCATGTTCCAGATCCTCAGCTTATGAGACCTGCTACAAGGCTGGAATCAATCTTTTTATACCTTTACCTTAAAGTATTCCCCCTGGTACCCCTGCTTTTGTGTCCTTGTTCCACGGCACACTGACACAGGAAACTTGAGCAGCTAGAGAAAGACCACCACCATCTTGCGAAAAGGAAGACTGAGCCCTACAAAGAGAAAATAACTGTGGGAAAACGGTAGACATGAAAGTTTGAATTGAAGACACTAATCCCTTCGAACTATGGTGATACCAAGTCCCAAGAAAGGAGGAGATTAGGTTTTATGTAAGAAGGATTAAAGGCTATAGAGGAGTGATCCCTTAAGGACTAAATCTTTTGATAAAGGAGAACACTAAATTGTAGGAAATACTAAAAAACTTTCATAGAACACAACCCCTGTGGAAGAACAGGATAATCTAAAAGACAGACACAAACGTCTACGTAAGGAAGGCACAAGATCCAGTGAACGGAGGACGCTAAATCATATTTTGGAAGAACTTGATCCCTATGAAAAGGCCGTACTTCAAGGAGACATAGCCCTTTGAAATAACTGGGTGCTTAACGCGTTGTAAAGAAGACACTGAAGGCTTTGAAAAGAGGACAGTAAACCTCATGAAAGCAAACAACCCTGTGAAGAGAGTAGACAATGACAAAGATATCAAATTCTAAGAAAGGGGGACGCTCAAACTTGTAAACCGAAGATATCAAACCTTTTAGAAGAAATCTGATGACTATTACCGTGTTAGACTTTAAATGGGCTATAGGATACTCATATCAGAAGGTACCAACGCATACTACACACAAATTCAGGATCAGGATTAAAGGCGTCCTCAGCAGCTCGGCCTCTGAGGGATCTGATACCCATTTTTTTGTTTTAATTCTTGATGCAGAGTATACTTAAACAAAAACGAGCCGTATTGATAAGACAGGAGGACTCTTTAACCTGGGGAACGAAAAGGACATTAAAATCTTGGAAGGTGGGGGAGAAAAACTACGAATGAAGAAGAAACGTAAACCTGACAATGACGACACTAAAACTGCCGATGCAAGGGACAATGAGCTTGGAAGAGAGGCGACATGAAGTCCTGTGTATAAGGGCAAAAGTAAATCCTGACAAAAATTGATAATGTTCATTAAAAAAAGAAAGGCTTCTAAAAAAAAAAAGACATCAAACTCAACAGAAGAACACGAAACTAACACAATAACACAGAGGCAAATTACTCAGCTGTGATACACAAGACAACACTGGAAGGACAGGGTGGGGGACATGAAAGAAAAAGAAATGGAATCTGAAGAGCAACACTGTCAGCACTCTCCTTATTTCAAGTACGTGTCCCAGGATCTCGTGACCAATCTCCGTCTTCCGTGGCTGCTGAGGTCAACTTCCGTTGTCTCTGGCCGTTGATGGAGCGGATCCTTATCTCTGTTGATGAGAAATCAAGACCACCCTTAATTATTGGACTGTATGCGGGGGGGAAAATTACAATTGAGATGCCGATTCAGTAAAGTAGTTGAAGTTTTTAAGAACACAACCTGAGGTGTTCTCTTTCCAACTGATTATAATTATTTACATTACGTGACAAAGGTGCTTCTTGGAAGCTGTCTAACATTTCAACTGGCACAGCAATGGCTTTGTAAAGCATTCCTCCCTCTTTAGCTTTCTGTATGGATAGAGACAGAGTGTTTGCATGTGAGCGCATACTCTTTATGTGTGTGTGTGTGTGTGTGTGTGTGTGTGTGTGAAGAGAGAGAGAGAGAGAGAGAGAGAGAGAGAGAGAGAGAGAGAGAGTTAGAGTTTGAGCGTGCTGTATATGCGTGCGTGCGTGCGTGTGTGTGCGCCCACGAGCACAAACGCGCGATCTTGCGAGCATATGGTTGCGACCGCGAGCTTTGTGTGCATGCGTGCTTGTGCCTGTATGCAATTGCGTCAATATCAGTGTGGGCGCATATCCGTCTGCTTACAAATGCACGTGCATGTTGATGGTAGTGGCTGGAGAAAGGAGACTAGTATCGGAATTCGTAATAATTTTGTCCGTATTGAAAAACAAGTAAAACATAAGTCCCTTTCCAAAATTGTCGGATCAGCGTTTAATTCAAACTAATATTCTAACACCTTTGGACCCGAGTCTAACCACATCATCCGTAATCTGAAAAAAAAAAAAAAACCCTGGGGGTGGGGGGGGGGGGGGGGGGGAGAGAGAGAGAGAGAGAGGAGCTAATGATAAGGGTAAGATTGCCTATAACCCAGCCGACCACAAAGGACCATATCAGGGCTTTAACCATCTTAAAGTCAACTCACAAGTTATTACACACACACACATACACACACACACACACATTCTCATAAACCTGTAAAATACACCTTCTAAAAAGACATCAGAAATTGGGTTAAAATCTCCTGTAAATTCTTAGATCCGATGAAAAAAAAACGTTAATCTCCCTCAGAAAGTCAAAGATCACATCATGTGGGACATCTCTGCACAAATTTTTCAGGGAGTCTGCTGTACAATGTCTCATATCATGCTATTCCCGGGCTTTGGGTTTCAGATCAGTGTGAGGGATACACAATCTTATGAACTCCTTCCTGGCGACACTCTTGGCAAGTTCATCAATCATCTCGATGCGTCGAATGCCCACGTGGCAAGGAACCCAAGAAAAAAAATATTTCAAATATGTGTTCAGTTTAAATAACTTCAGTAGCTGAACGCGTCCGACAAAATGAGAACGTCTTTATGTTTTGATTTATAGAGACCATTTCAAGACCCAGGACCAAGGCTGTCCACTCAACATTGTTGATGGAGCCGTCAGTGGGAATGTGTTAACATCTGAGGAGTACCTGGCTAATCAGTACACAGCAGAGGCATCTCCCTCCTCAGATTTGGAACCGTCGGTTAATTTTTTTTTTTTTCCCGAAGGAAGGAAACTCCAAACAGTTCATCGAAAACGGATTTGTACGCCAATGAGCTAGTGGCATCTTTGCGGGACGAGGCTAAATCAAATCGATCTCTTGAGTGAAGAAAGTCCTTGGTGGGTCGTCAGAAAATTTGGACAAATCACACACCACTCAAAGGTCTATATCCTCACTGTTCAATTGGGGAAAGCATACAGATTCCCGAGGGAGGTGTGAAACTGGGGTGGTCATCGAATTTCTTTTGGACATTATGGTCAAATACACAGTCATATCCAGGTTTTGAGGTTCAGAAGATAGATTCGAACAGTAGTTTTAGAAAAGTTTCAGCCAACGGTCGGAGAGGGATGTTTCTGATGCCTCAGCATACATGTTATAAACAGTGGTGGTGCGAAATGCACTCAGACAGAGTCGAAGCCCGTGATGATGGATGAGGTCTACAGTTTCAGATAGGAAGGTCTGGCGGAGCCATAGACGACATACCCATAATCCAGTCTGGAGCGGATCAGAGCCCTATCAAATGGAGGTTTTTTTCTTCTTGTGAGCGCCCCATACCGCGTGTGCCACAACTCTCGGAATGTTCAGTGCTCAATGAAAGCACTGTTTTGAGTGTTAAATGTGACTTATAAAGTTCAGTAAGTAACACCCAGAAATGTGGCTTCTTTCACAACTGGAATGGTGGATTTGTCCAGATGAATTCAGGGTGAGCAAAGAACTGACGAACATTTAGAAAATGGATACAGCGTTTTGGTGCTTGGAAAGGTAAACCCGTTTTCCTCGGCCCACTGTTGAATTCAATCCACACAAAGTTGGAGTCGACGCTGTACGCTGGCGTAAGAGGCTCCGACTGCGTAGAGTGCAAAGTCATCAACAAACAGGATGAACCCGGAGCTCCGGTACTCGGTGATAAATTCCATTTGGGTTTTGTAGGTCCAAATTTAAAACAAAATGAAGTACTTCTGCCTTTGAGTTTTTTTTTTTTTTTTTCGCAAACTCGCAAAATTTTTAATTCTGTAAACTCTTGAGCGTAAACACATATGTTCCAATTAAGCTAGCAAAACATACGAACTCGGATTAAAAAACAAAATGTAATTTTTTGTGTGTGTGTGTGCGTGTGTGCGTGTACTCGCTCGCGTGCGTGTGTCTTTGTCCATCCATGTGTATTGGAAATCGTGCTTATATCTTTATTTGGTCCATGTGTATTGGAAATCGTACTTTTATCCTTATTTGTATGCATGTCTGTATGAGTCCGTCTGTTCGTGCATCCGTGCGAATGTGTAGGCGTGCATGTGCGTGTGTGTTGGGGGGGGGGGGGGGGGGGGGGGGGGGGGGGGGGGGGGGAGCGCGAGGAGGCGCGCACGCACGCGTGTGTGCATGGTGTGTGTGTGTGTGTGTGTGTGTGTGTGTGTGTGTGCGTGTGTGTGTGTGCGTGTGTGTGTGTGTGTGTGTGTGTGTGTGTGTTGGTGGTGGTGGTGGTGGTGGTGGTGGTGGTGGTGTGTGTGTGTGTGTGTGTGTGTGTGTGTGTGTGTGTGTGTGTGAGTGTGTGTGTGTGTGAATGCGTGTGTATGAATGCACGCACGCGTGTCTCCGTTAACGCGCGCGCGCGTGTGCATATGTGCGTGTGCGTGTGTGTTGGGGGGGGGGGGGGGGGATGCGCGCGCGTAATTTTACTGACGGTTGGTTAATTTTTCTGTTGCTCGTTCCCCCATGCTGACGATTTCAGAACTGGATATATATTTATATATATATATATATATATATATATATATATATATATATATATATATATGTGTGTGTGTGTGTGTGTGTGTGTGTGTGTGTGTGTGTGTGTGTTATTTAGGCTGCCGGGCCATAGAAAGACATGCCTCACGCTTCACGTACATCATTTGATGCTCTGGGTCACAGGAGCTCACACCCCGCTACTCACGCATGGAAAAGACAAGTTGTATTGAATTCTGTGTTGCTGACATCACAAAATGTGATATTAATCTATACATGTGTACACGTCCTGAGATACGGCGGCCGTCTACTGGTTGACTGGGCTTCGAATTACAATAGATACATAAATGCAGTGAGAATCTTTGCCAAGATTTCCTAAACCTGAGCTCTTTGATCTCTGTCCTTGTAGTCAGGCACACGTGGATACCAGAGGAGGGGTCTTGCCTGGACCTACTCGATTAATTTTCTTTGTTGTAGTCATCTATATTGAACTGGCCAGTGGTAACCGGGAACTTGAACTTCACGCATCGAAAAACGTGGGCAGTCCCACTTCTTCCCTCACGTGTGAACCGTGAACCATGAAGCGTGAATGGAGTTTGTATGGCCCCACACAAGAGAGACCACGTCTGTTCATTTTTCTATTCCCGCGTTAGGCGTAAATCATGATGCACGAGACGCGAGGCGTGATCTTCTATGGCCCAGCAGCATTACAAATCCAACATCACATCTGTGCATTCATGTAACAGAGATTACTACAATACCTCTAGCCGATTTGTTTTTCATTATTACCAAAATTTCGATTTGATAACGCTTTAATTCGGCCTGTTTTTTTTTTTTTTTTTTCCTTTCAAAGCTGAAGGAAGGCTGTGAATGGGTCTTACCTGCATCCATGTGCTGAAGACTGAACGCCGTCATCTGGTTCCTTGTGTGACAGCGGCATCTTATTCTTGGCGAAAGTCTTTTTGCTGTCCTCTTGTTCCTGGCGTGACAATCTCTTTTTCTTGTTCTCTTGTTCCTGGCGTGACAGTCTCTGGTCGTCATCTTGTTCCTGGCGTGACATGTCTTCGGCCGTCACCTTGTTTCCCGTGGTGATCTCCCTTGTCTGCTGTACTTTCCTTCATGGTGCTCTACATTCTGGTTGTCGCCCTTCACCCCTTCAAAGTTATCTTCTCCGTCCCACCAGGTTGTCTCCAGTCACCAGTCCCGCAGATCCCCGGCTCCTGTCCCACGAAGACAATGTTCAAATGAACGTTCGACAAATTATAGCCATGCAGAAGTACAGGAAACAAATTCTATAATGCTATGTGTATTATATGATAAAAAATGCAAATTCCGTATTTTTTTTGTTTTTAAAGGCTAAAGGCGTGTTGCACACGGTAACTTTTAGAAAGTTGAAACCAATATTTCTTGCACGTTGCTTTAAGTGTTTCATATCGTATATAACCATTAAATATAGCAAAAAGAAATTGACCTGCGTTGCTTACGATTTGAAAGAATGGTGGTCAACATACCTGGCCACGGCACATGGCTGACCACAGGCCTCCAACACCTGTTCCTGGCAACGTGGGTCCTTGGCATCTTCACTGACGTCAGCTGTTCCCGAAGTCATGCACGCATTTGTTCCTTGCACAAATGACAGGCCAGGGAGCACGACACAACGGTGAACGATTCCGGTGTCTGGGTCTATCACCAAGTAAACCGAGGTCACGACCTCAGGATTTTCCTGTGTATCTTTTACGGTTGATCTAAACCATATCCATCGACGATCTAAACTTGGAAACGAAACCAAAAGGCAGACCTACGCTATCTTTTTACGTGCATCGACCCAAAGGTTCAAGCTCCGTGGATATTTATCCACGAGGATCTATCGGTCATGAACAAGAGCCACAAAGGCACGGTTCTCGTTCAATCGACTGTATTCCCCTAACATATGAGGAGCCTGGTGCTCAGCTTGCTGAGATTGGTTAACCAATACCCCATGTCTCTTGACCCACAATCTGTTATGGAATAATAAAGATCCTTTGTTAGCCGTCTCCGTGATGCACAGAAACTCCTGCAATGGTATTCGTCAGTGGAACACAACTGAGGATGACCAATAACTCTGGTAACCGCACAGAATTACCTTCATTAACAAATTATCAGGAAAAGACGGTCATGTCCAGAATGAACGGCAGTGGTCATTCAAGAGACTAAAAAGAAATGCATGAATATACAAACGCATTTTTTTTCAGGTCAGGCCTTTTGGGATTCCAAGCTCATAACTGATAAATACAGGGCCGGTGTTGCCAGATCTCTATGGACGTGAAATCTGAAAGTGGTAGCAAGCACACCGCAGACAAGGCAATGCCACAGAACGCAGCATGCCCTTCATGTGCCACACAGCCTGGCTGCCATGTCAGCCTCTCTGAACAACAAGAGATACCCGAGGGTACCAGGCGATCGCAAGGTAATACTATGAACAGATTTGCCATGAAGCATCTCCACTGGTACCAAACAACGTGCACCTTTGTCACACAGTTATCCGACACTGGACACCAGAGCAGCCATGTGTCCGGCGGGAAGGCCAGTGGGCCTGTGCTCAATGCTCCACGGTTCCACTACATGCAATGGGCAGGTAAGGCA
>JADBJO010005102.1:117245-119745 GCA_016801955.1 Conus betulinus
CGTGTTGACCGTTCGACTTTGAGTGTCCACCTTCATCGAGCTGAAGATTCTGACACTTCTGTGTGTATGACCGTTTTTCATCCTACCATTATGGCAGCCATACTCCAACTTCGGGGAAGATGCATGATATGTGTGACGTGTCATCCATACCGACGGCTAAACTGGCCTTCTCTTCAAAAGTTGATGGGATTTTACGTGTGTGCAAGATGTTGCGCGGGCGTTCACACATGGAACCTCGGTTTATAGTCTCATTCGAAGGACTGTATTGAGAATGGAGTCAGAACCAATGTTAACTCCGTGGGAAAAATTCCCCTCTACCGAAATTCGAACCTTTAACCTCAGGATCACGAGTCCGGCGCTCTACCAACCGAGCTATTCCGCCCCCCCCCCCCCCCCCCCCCCCCCCTCCAAGTTACCTCACTGTCCACTGTGTCGTTCAAATTATTGGTCACCCTCTTACCCTTCCCCAGCAAATCTCAGGCTTCGGGCCCTCCACTCCACCCCTACTCCCCTACTTTCTACATTCCGTCGCCCTTTCAAATAGTGTTTTTTTTCTATCCATAAAAATCTGCGTGGGTGATTTGGAGGAAGATTTCCTTTTGTACCTTCTTCCCACACAAACTCTTTTTTGACTAACACGAAGTACAGCTAAGACGCCGAAAACTAGATATGAGGACACATTCTTTCGCATTCAGTTCTGACAGATATTCCTGAATATTTTCTCGTAGTGAAGCTTCCGAGTTGAAGGTGGAGGGAATGTGAACGAAATGACATATTTCGTTGTTTCGCGAACACTGAACCTTCCACAAAAATAAACACAATATGGCATATTCCAATTCCTGAACCCTTTTTGCGTTGACCGAAAAGCTATCTTTCATTGAAACGTTACCTCCAAAGGGTTTGAATAAAAGGGGAAGGGAGTCTGTCCTTAAATGTTAGGTGTCCAGAAATCAGGGAGATGTTATGAACCATTTACGGGTGGATTATGCACTGTCTACCTCGCTAATGAACACAAACACATTTACTCACCGGCCGAGTCCTTGCTTTCCAACATGGCGAGAAGCGTGTTGGCGACAAGGCGCACCCCGATTGAACTGAAGCAGATAACGCGTTAGCACATCAGACAACGCTCATTGGACGGCGGGAAACCACGTGATACGACAAACCGGCAAAGCATTTTTCACGTGCGTGTCTTGCCAGAGATTCAAAGACCCTCTTGGCAAGGTCACTGACACCCATACACCCTCCCTCCCTCTCTCTCTGTCTCATGTCCAGAGTAGCCTTTCTTTAAGTAAGCGTCTCTGTCACTCTCAATCTCTCTCTCAGTGTGTGTTTTGTGTGTGTGTGTGTGTGTGGTTATGTGTGTGTATGTTTGCTCATAAGAGACACAGAGAGAGAGAGAGAGAGGAGGTGAAGGACGGTGAGGGGGGTATGGCACTGGAGCTTGATATCTCTTTTACACTTCATTATCACGGATAATTTCTCTCTTTTTTTCTCATTGTTTTTGTTCCTGCCTCCAAACATTTTAAGACATCTGTGGCTGTCATCTCCGTCCGAGGTCTTCGTCGACCATAACCCCCAGTATTGTTTGATCTGTAGTGACCGATATGGGCGGTTGATGGGTGATAAATGTTTGCCCTTTTATGGTTTGGCATATTGTGCAGAGAGCCTTTTATATACGTAAGTCATCAAAATATACAAACCCTTCCATGTGAGGTGAAAACCGTTATTTCTTTGTCTCATCTGTTACGTCACCCAATGCACCTTTCTACCAGGGTCAAATCACCAACGTTACAGACCATAGAGCATTGCCCGGTTTCTGTGTTGGGCAGCGCTATTGCTTGGTGATGATGTGAGCGGCCAGAGAGAGGATGGGATATTGCTGCAGACAGCTTGCACCAATAAATCTGAAGCTAAGGATATGTGTACATCGCGCTGAGAACTGCTAGTTGTTTCTGCAGGGTCCCCAGTATTGCATCCCTTCTAACAAACTCCAAAGATTAAAAAAAAAAGCATGTATTTTGACGCTTGAAAAGATTACTTTGCAACTTCCACAATGGCTTGCTTCTTGTAAACGTTTAAACAGCCTTACCGAGAAAAAAAACCGATGCAGACCAGATAAGTGGTTTCTCGTTCTCTGTTTTTGTTACTTGTTTTTGCCTGAAGAAGACCCAAGAGGTCGAAATGCATTGTGTCTTTTTCTGTACTTTGTTTTTTTTTCTATGTCCTTGGCGGTAACTAGCCACTTCTCTTTCTAAATGTTGCTTCCTTTTCCGCCCTCAGTCACTTCATTTTGAAACTTACCAGATGCAGACGTTCATTTTATGCCCCTTAAAAGGGGGTAGATGGCTAATTAACAGCGCAATTTGCTAGCGTAGAAATTAACTAGCTTCACGCATCGTGTACTGTTTTGACATGTCTGAATTCTTTAGACAAATAAAAGTAAAGACGAATGGCATGAAATGACCCTGTATTCAGGGGAGACTATTATTTCCCCAGT
>JADBJO010005102.1:132245-139745 GCA_016801955.1 Conus betulinus
GAGTGTGCGCGACAGTCTCTGTTTGTCTTTGTCTTTCTCTGTCTGTCTGTCTCTGTCTCTGCCTGTCTGTTTGTCTGTCTGTCTCTGCCTCTATATCTCTGTCTCTGTCTGTCTGTTTGTCTGTCTGTCTCTGTCTGTATGTCTGTCTGTCTGTCTGTCTCTCTCTCTCTCTCTCTCTCTCTCTCTCTCTCTCTCTGACAGGTTTTTTAACTTGGTAATATTTGGGGGTGTGTGTGTGTGTGTGTGTGTGTGTGTGTGTGTGTGTGTGTGTGTGTGTGTGTGTGTGTGTGCGAGCACGCATGCGTGCGTGCGTGTGTGCATGCTTGGTGCATGCGTGCGTGTGTGAGTAGGTAACAAATCAGAACCAAACCAGATCAAAAGCAAGATGGGCATCTCAAGGAGAAAAGGTGACGAAATATTTCTGCTCTCTGGAAAAAAGACATTATGTCAGCAAACAAATGTCAAAAAATTAGTAACAAATAAAGGACGCGTTTTGTTAGAAACAAAAGAAATGTAAGATGAAACCACATCTTTTTATGAAAAAACTTACGAAGAACGAAGAACTCAGGATGTTAATCGTAATGACTATGTCACAGCTTTACCAAAATTAGAAAAGAAGAAGAAGCTGACAAATTAGAAGGAATTATAACTAAGAAAGAAGCAGCACAGGCAATAGAAAATATGAAGAATGATAAAAGCCCAGGATCGGACGGCATGACGGTTAATTTTTTCAAGTTCTTTTGGCAACAGATAGGGGACTTTGTAGTTCGCTCCATCAATGAAGGTTTTCATAACGGGAAAATGTCTATAACGCAACGGGAAGGCATAATAATATGTTTACCGAAAGGTGATAAACCAAGGGAATATTTGAAAAATTGGCGACCAATTACACTATTAAATGTGACATACAAAATCGGATCAGCATGCATCGCAAACCGCATAAAAACCATACTACCGAAAATTGTAAATGAAGATCAGACAGGCTTCGTACCAGGAAGATATATATTGGAGACAGTTTAAGAACTTTATACGACATGATGTATTATTTAGAAATAAGGAACTTGCCCGGATTACTTGTATCAATTAATTTTGAAAAAGCTTTCGACTCAGTAGATTGGAATTTCATGAAAAAAAGTATAAACAAATTTGGGTTTGGAGATGACATATGTAAATGGGTATCTGCATTTTATAACGATATCAGGGTCTTACGTTATAGTAAATGGGAAAATGTCAAGACATTTTGAAATACAGAGAGGATGTCGTCAGGGTGACCCCATATCTCCGTATCTTTTTTATACTGTGTGCCGAAATCCTGGCATGCAAAATTCGTAAAGATGAAAATATCAGGGGAATAAAAATATCAGACACCGAATTAAAGTAAATCAGTTTGCTGACGACACCACTTTTACTTTAGAAGGAGACAGAGCATCTTACGAAAAAACTGTTCGAAAGGTTAAATGGATTTGAAAATATATCTGGCCTAAAGCTAAATTTTGAGAAAACTACAAACGTTTGGCTAGGAAACAGGAAAACATTCAGCAGAGACACATCTATACCACAAACGTATGCAATGGAATCCCCCAAAATTTAAAATTCTGGGACTCTGGTTTTCAAACGAGATAACAAATTTAACAGAGATTAATGTAAAAGATAAATTTGCTGAAGTTAAGACTTTGTTTAAAATCTGGGCAAAAAGAACATGTACTCCTTTGGGTAGGGTTGCGGTACTAAAGTCTTTGATTCTTTCAAAATTAATCTTCTTATGGATTCTGCTCCCTAACCCCCCGGAAAATGAGTTGAAAACAACTGCAAAAAATGTGCTTCGAATTTGTGTGGGATGGCAAAACAGACAAAATAAGGCGACAATATTCAGTGCAAAATGTTGAGCAAGGAGGAATAGGAATACCTGACATACAAGCCTTTGTGCATGCACTGAAGTTGTCATGGTTGAGAAGGCTGCTTTCAGGAACTTCAAAATGGAAACACATACCCGAAACATTGTGCCCAGAAATAAACTATATACGCTGTTACAGGGTCTAAAAAATTTATAAAGAGTAAATGCAACTACTTCTGGAAAGATGTATTTTTAGCCTACGAAAAAATTCACCAGCCACATAGATTTAGATAACGAAGAAGAAATTTTATCAGAACCTATTTTTCACAACTTAAAATTCAAAAATCAACAATAATGATTTTTGTTTCACAACATGGACTGCCAAGAATGTGTTCTTAGTAAAAGATATTGTTGGTGATAATGGAAGCTTTTTGAATTATGATGAATTTTGCCAGAAATGGAATTTGAGAGTAAATTACTTACACTATCTAAGTTCCATTCAAGCAGTAAAAGAATATATTAGACAAAGAAATATAACTGTTCAAAACAATGATAGTAATCAGGATCCGAAAGCGATTAAAATGATAAGCAGCGTTAAAAAAAGGCTCAAAAACCATACTATAAAATACTGGTTGGAAAAAACACTTGTCGGTATTATCAAACCACTCTTTAATTGGGCAAAGAAAGTTAAATTCTGTGGTAGACTGGCAAGTCGTTCTAAGATTGATTAGTAAAATAAAAGAAGTTAAATTAAAATGGTTTCAGATTAGAATTTGCTACAGAATATTGGTTACAAATAATGTATTGAAAAAAATGGGCCTAGTCGAGAGCGATAAATGTAGTTTCTGTAATGACGAATTAGATTCGATCTACCACTATCTTTGGAACTGTGACTTCGCACAAAACTTTTGGATGGAATTAGAAATATCTATGAAAAGAAAATGTCGTGTTTGTGAAAGATTATCCTTTAACGTTCAATTAATTTTGTTTGGAACAGACGGAAAAAACCAAAATCGATGAAATCCTGTATATCATTATCTTATGGGCAAAATTCTTTATCTACAAATGTAAGATTAATAAATTAGAGACCACCGTGACAGCTTTTTATAGAGAACTCAAATACAACTATCGTACCGAAAAAATATAAGCATAGTTTAGAAATGCGCCATTCTGAGTTTGAAAAACAATGGTTACTGTATTCAGTGTTACTTAATGATTAAGTGGTCCTTGATGATACGTTTTTTTCTTAACTCGATGCTATAGTGTGCCCATTTTTGTCATAAAAGGACTAGAGAAACAACGCAGCCCTGAAAGTATTACCTCTGCTACATGAACAAAAACAAGGGCCCTTAGATGGAAACTATTACTTCATTCAAATCACTTTTATCTCACAGATATTCTCTTTCACTGTTTTACTACTATGGTATGTGCCAAAACATGAATGTTAGCCTTATTAGTATTACAGGACAATTGAAATTATGGGATGTGAGGTGGAGGGTGAAAAATGCAAGAGAGGGAGTTTTTTGACGTATCTACAGACATAGAACAATTAATTAGTGTGTGTGTGTGTGTGTGTGTGTGTGTGTGTGTGTGTGCGTGTGTGTGTGTGTGTGTGTGTGTGTGTGTGTGTGTGTGTGTGTGTGTGTGTGTGTGTGTGGGTCGGGGGGAGGGGGGGTGGGGCTAGCTGAATAGGAAGGAAATCCTTTTCCCTATTAAAGTTCTTTTTTTTTGTTATTATTTATATTGTTTATCATTTCCCACTGAAAATGAACGTTGATATTCTATGTTAGTTTTTCTTTTCACACGAGTTCAACTGTGCGATGTTAAGGAAGAGATGGGGATGGGGGGAGGGGGGAGGGGCGGGGGGTAGGGAGAGAGAGAGAGAGAGAGAGAGAGAGAGAGAGAGAGAGAGAGAGAGAGAGAGAGGAGAGAGAGAGAGAGAGAGAGAGAGAGAAAGAAAACTGAAATTATGCTGATAAAATATTGAAAGGTTGGTGGATGCGTACAGGAGGAGGGGTGGTGCTCTCTAAGGGGTTTTTCTCCCCGTTTTTCTTCCCTCAATCTTAGTCATTATAATTATGAGTTTGATATATGATTGATATGTTTATGATCTGTTTTCATACAATCATCAAAAAAAAAAAAAAAAAATCAGAACCAAACATACATTGACAGACCGGTTATTGTAGACTGACTGGAAAGATGAAAGTGAGGTGTTATATATATATATATATATATATATATATATATATATATATATATATATATATATATATATATATATATATATATATGAACAAAAAAAATGTTTTAAAAAAATAAAAAAACATTTTTAACAGATGTTGCTCCCCAAGGAGTTGAGCACTTTAAGAATTTTATTAGGCACTTTAGTGGTATTCTTGATATATATATATATATATATATATATATATATATATATATATATATATATATATATATATATATATATATATATATATATATATATATATATATATACAATGTTCTGTGTTAGCTGTTTATCTAGTTATTTGTACTTATTCAATTACTCACCTATCATTTATTTATGTGTGTATTCATTTATCTAATTATTTAGTTGCACATTTATGAAATTGTAATGCATTAATTTGTTTATTCATTGAACTATTGATTTATTTATCTATCATTTAACTATTTAGTTATTTACCGTCCAGAGGTCTGCAGTGCTGCTTTATTTCCGATCGCCAGTGAACGGACGGGCATGGGGAGGGAAGGTGGTGGGCGGAGTAAGGGGGGGGGGGGGGGGGTGTCAGAAGGGAGTTGCAGGAGAGCTGGCAAAAGGGAAACAACTTGATGCCATCTTGCCATGTATGACGTCAGCATCAATCATAAATCAGACCCGTGCTGCCTCTGTTCCTGCAATGCTCCATCATCTGTCTGCATAGGATCTGGGAGTCGTCTTGCCACCAAGGAGCAGGAAGGAAAAGGGACGATTCCACTGGCAGCATCATTAGCAGAATGGGGCAGAGAGTGGATTGTGGAGATAGGAACAGGTGTATGAGACGTATGATGATGGGGGTTATGGTTCTGGGGGCTCGAACCCACAACCGCCAAATCTGCAATCTCACGACGTTTACCACCGCACGACAGCTTCTTCTTCTTTTTCTTTTCTTCTTCTTCTTCTTCTTCTTCTTCTTCTTCTTCTTCTTCTTCTTCTTCTTCTCAACCACCACTTCCTCCTCCTTCTTCTCCTCCGTGTCCACCTTCTCCCTCCCCCCCCCCATTCTCCTCCTCTCCTCCTCCCTCCTCCTCCTCCTTTCTTCTTCTTCTTTTTCTTCTTCTTCTTCTTCTTCTGGCCATTCGTACATTTCTCATTAAGCGGTTTTTCTTCATGTAACTGGGGAATTGGCGTAGACATGTTCCTTCCATTAACCTTGCACAATCGAATTTCGCAACATATCCCACCACTCCTCCATCACAACCATTTTCCCAACCCCATTTCCGCCCTAAAAAGTGCAAATTCCAAATCTGTCTCTTTCTCAATCTCTCTTTCTCTTTCTCTCTCTCTCTCTCTCTCTCTCTCTCTCTCTCTCTCTCTCTCTCTCTCTCTCTCTCTCTCTCTCTCTCTCTCTCTCTCTCTCTCAACTTTACTAGGACATTTCTGATTGTTATTAATGGTACACTACACAGACGATGACGACGTCCATAACGAAGAAGAAGAAGAAGAAGAAGAAGAAGAAGAAGAAGAAAAGAAGAAGAAGAAAAGAAGAAGAAGAAGAAGAAAAAAAAAAAGAAGAAGAAGAAGAAAGAAGAAGAAGAAGAAGAGAAGAAGAAGAAGGAGGAGGAGGAGGGGGAGAGAGAAGAGAAGAAGAAGAAGAAGAAGAAGAAGAAGAAGAAGAA
The DNA here is from genome assembly GCA_016801955.1 of Conus betulinus. Taxonomy (NCBI): domain Eukaryota; kingdom Metazoa; phylum Mollusca; class Gastropoda; order Neogastropoda; family Conidae; genus Conus; species Conus betulinus. The sequence goes on from JADBJO010005102.1 coordinate 137,956, forward strand.
GAAGAAGAAGAAGAAGAAATAGAGAACAAGAACAAGAACAAAAGGAGGAGGAGGAGGGGGAGAGCGGAGGAGGAGGACAAGAGGAGGAGGAGGAGGAGGAGGAGGAGGAGGAGAGATAAAGAAGAGGATGAGGAGAGTGGAGAAAAAGAGAAAGAAGAAGAACATGAACAAGACGAGAAGAGAAGAATGAACACACAAAAAGAAAGAAAACAAAAGACAGAAAGAAAAAAAGGACAGACCGACAGACAGAAACAAGACAGACAAAAAAAAGAGAGAACGAAACACTTACTCCCATCACTGTTGTCAAAACGAAAAACTGCCACCGCCAACTCGTTGTAATTAACATATCACGATTTCAGATTGTTGTGCAACAATAGTCGGCTTCATGATTAATCTTGGCGACAAATAGCTGTAAATAGAGTACTCTCTTTTATAATACACTCAATGCTCTCTCTCTCTCTCTCTCTCTCTCTCTCTCTCTCTCTCTCTCTCTCTCTCTCTCTCTCTCTCTCTCTCTCTCTCCTGGAACAAATCACGCTGGTATTTTCAGCTGGCAGATGATAACAACCTTTCTCACTCACCCTGTGTTTCAGATCGAAGACTGCCAGAACGCAGTAACCGCTTACAAAGAGAGCGCATTGCAACAGCACTGACTGGGTGCTGATGACGTTTGCAAGGTGAAATAAGGTTTGTTCATTTCATTTCTGTTGGTGGTGTTGGTGGTGGTAGTGGTGGTGTTACTTTTTTGTTGTTCTTGTTGTTGTCGCCGTCGTCGTCGTCGTTGTTGTTGATGTTGCTGTTGCTGTCGTTGTCGTCGTCGCCGTCGTCGTCGTTGTCGTTGCTGTTGTTGTTGTTGATTTTGTTTTCTTGAGTATCTTCTTTTCTTCAACTTCATTTTTTTTTTAATCTTGTAGTGTGGTCGTTGTTGTCGTCGTCGTCGTCGTTGTTGTCACCGTTGTTGTAGTTGTTGTCGTTGCTCTTATTATTGTTTCCTTCTTTCTTTGTTTCTTTTCAATTTTTGCCTTTGTTTGTTTGTGTTTTTTTTATTGACCTTTTTCTCGTTCTCGACATTTTTCTTTTTCTTCTTCTTCTTCTTCTTCTTCTTCTTCTTCTTCTTCTTCTTCTTCTTCTGTCTGTCTTTCATTCAGTCGTTCCTTTTTGTCTTCTTTTCGTTCTTTCTTTCTTTCCGTGTTTCCTTCTTTTTATGTTCTTTCTTTCTTTCCTTCACTCTTAGCATGTCAACTTCCTGGTTTGTCTGAGCAACAAATTATTTTTCTACTTATTCTGTTGCTTTAAGTTTATCTTATTTGTTTTCTCTGAACTTGTATTTGGTTTCTCTATAAAATATTTGTTTTTGTTTAGTCTTGCTTTTTTTTCCTTCTCTCTCTCTCTCTTCTCTCTCTCTCTCTCTCTCTCTCTCTCTCTCTCTCTCTCTCTCTCTCTGTCTCATCATCATCTTCACCTTCGTCATCATCGTTATCACCAGTAGCAGCAACAGCAGGATCATCATCATCATCATCATCATCATCATCATCATCATCATCATCATCATCATCATCACCATCATCATCATAGTCGTTGTCGTCGTTATCACTGTCGACACTGCCACCTCCACACCACCACCACCACCATGACCACCTCCACCACGATCACCATGAATACCACCACGCCCACCATCGTCATCCTCAAAACCATCATTACAATCATTGTCGTCGTCGTCATCGTTGTCATCATAACCGTCTATTTAAAAAACTGTAATCAATTTGCCTCTCTTTTGCTTTTGGGAAATA
>JADBJO010005102.1:144745-152245 GCA_016801955.1 Conus betulinus
AGCGGGAGTCCTTTACAAAGCATTGAATAACAAGAGCGATTAGCGCACTGGCGTGGGGGTGATAAAAGGTGTCAATCCTTTGTGATTGGCTGTTAGCGGATTTTCAGCCAATGGAGATGTTTGGCCTTGGAATTGGGTTGCCATCAATTGATTGTTTCGTCGGGGGTGCAGTGTCACTCTCTTCCAGCCTTTCATTCAGGGAAGACTGTTTCCAAACGGACTGTTTGGTAGTTACACGCACGCGTGAACACGTGCGTGTGTGTAGACACGGACGCGCGCGCGCGAACACAGACACCCACGCCCATGCACGCAATTACTCATGCACGGAGAGAGAGAGATAATGATAGATAAATGAACATATAGAATGATGGACAGATTGAGAGGTGGATACATGAATTGATATATAGAAAGATGTACAGACATACAGATATATATATATGTGTGTGTGTGGAGAGAGAGACAGACAGACAGAGACTGAGAGAACACGTACAACCAAGGAATCTATAAATAATCAAGGGATCGTTTGCTGCGAGATTCGGTTCGCTGTTGCTGCATACAGAAGTGGGAGTCGTGTTAAGACCATGGACTGCTGGGAGTCAGCTGTGCTTCAATAAGTAATGACCCCAGACTGATAGGCTAGGGGGTTGAGGTGTACGCACACATGTGGGAATTGAGACAGGCAAGTATCGGTCCCTGATTCTGCACACCCTTGATTAAGCAGGCACTGATCTGTTTATTCGACAGCTAGTATCTGTCTTTGATAATCTCTGCGCAAGCAGTAATCTTTTTTTTCACTTTGTGTGCAAACAAATATTGGTCTGCGCTTTTGTTTACCTATGTGCACGCAGGCACTGGTGTGTCAAGTTTCCGGTCCGTGTGCGCATAGGCGTTGCTTTGCTTTGACTGTTCGTTAACCATACGAGCATAGGTCTGCTGTTGACTGAATTGTGTTTAAGTACAGATATGTAATTTCGGCACTCTGTCTGTCAGCAGCTATTGGTTCGAATGTTTGCCAGCCTCTGTGCAGATAGACACTGGTCTGGAGTTGCCACATCCTGTAGGCATGCAAGCCTTGGTGTGGTGTTTCAATACCCTTTGTGCATGGCGCCAACAGGTTGTGCTTTATCCAGTCTGTTGGTTTGTTATTTCAATACCCTTTGTGCATGGTCGCCAACAGGTTGTGCTTTATCCCATCTGTCGGTTGGTTATTTCAATACCCTTTGTGCATGGCGCCAACTGCTTGTGCTTTATCCCGTCTGTTGGTTGGTTATATCAATACCCTTTGTGCATGGCGCCAACAGGTTGTGCTTTATCCCGTCTGTTTGTTGGTTATTTCAATACCCTTTGTGCATTGCGCCAACAGGTTGTGCTTTATCCCGTCTGTTGGTTGGTTTTATTCCAATACCCTTTGTGCGTGGAGCCACTAGGTTGTGTTTTTTACCTTTGTTCATGGAGCCACTGGGTTGTGCTTTCTCCCGTCTGTGTGTGAGCTGTCACCAAGCTGTCGCCTTCAGGGAGAATGTGCATGGTTTTATCAGACTTTGTGCTAGCGGCCATTGGTCTGTAGTTGCTTTACCTTGTGTGCAAGCAGGCCATTGGTCTGTAGTTTCATAACCTCGTGTGCAAGCGGCCATTGGTCTGTAGTGTCATAACTGTAGTTTGTATGCAAGCGGCCATTGGTCTGTAGTTTCATAACCTTGTGTGCAAGCGGCCATTGGTCTGAAGTTTCATAACCTTGTGTGCAAGCGGCCATTGGTGTTTCAAGCTGTGTATGCAAGCGGCCATTGGTCTGGTAGTGTACCATAAGCGGCCTCTGTATGCATTACCCCGTGTGCAAGCGGCCATTGGTCTGTAGTGTTCATAAGCGGCCATTGGTCTGTAGTTTCATAATCCTTGTGTGCAAGCGGCCATTGGCCTGTAGTTTCATTACCCTGTGAGCAAGCGGCCATTGGTCTGTAGTTTCATAACCTTGTGTGCAAGCGGCCATTGGTCTGTAGTTTCATAACCTTGTGTGCAAGCGGCCATTGGTCTGTAGTATCATAACCTTGTGTGCAAGCGGCCATTGGTCTGTAGTTTCATAACCTTGTGTGCAAGCGGCTATTGGCCTGTAGTTTCATAACCTTGTGTGCAAGCGGCGATTGGTCTGTAGTTTCATTGCCTTGTGTGCAAGCGGCCATTGGTCTGTAGTTTCATAACCTTGTATGCAAGCGGCCATTGGTCTGTAGTTTCATAACCTTGTGTGCAAGTGGCCATTGGTACCTGTACCGCTTCATCTTAAGTTTAATCTGCAATCAGGTTTTATTCCAACAGCCTTTCATCTTATTGCGTTGCTTCATGAGTTGTGTTTGCAAGCAAGCATTGGCGTGTAATTTCACCAACCTCCTTGCGCGAGGTCATTGGTCTGTAGTTTTCATCAATCTGTGTACAGGCAGCAATGGGTCGATGACCTCATCAACCCGTGTGTTATCGATCATTAGTATCCGCCCTCTTCAGCCTATGTGCAACCAGCCAGCGTTCTGTGGCTTCCTCACATTCTGTGCCAGCAGGCATTGGTCTTTTGTTTCCACAACAGGCGTTCAAGCAGGCACTGGTTTGCCGTTTGCAGTTTTCCTACCCTGCCTAAGATGTGCAAGACTTTTCAAACAAAGTGAAGGCACAAGGGGCAAACACGACAGTTTCGTAAAACAACTACAACAACACACACAACACCACCACCACCACCACCACCACCACACACCACCACCACCACACAACACAACACACACACACACACACACACACACACACACACACACACACACACACACACACAGTCTGGCTCATCTCCAAGTCTGCCCTGTCCACACTGCAACACAGTATTCAATGCGAGGCTTTGCCTGATCAACCATCTTCGTACACACCACCCAGTGATAGTTTTAAAGTCGATGTCAAACTTCGCCCGTGAAGGACAAACCCCTCAGACGTAGGCCTGTGATGTGGACAATGTATGTGCCGTGCAGGCTATGAGGTGACTTTGTTTCTAAAAGCCATTCTAGACTTTTCATTTCAAGCGACTCTCTCATGCCGTTATGTTGTCCACCTCCACAACTTCATCGATGGCTTTCAGATTTGTGAACCACACGTGGAAAAAGTCATCCCAAAGCTTGAAGCAGCCTCAATAGTTTCTGCAGTCTTTTTGTCTATCCCTTAAGGCGCCGGAGGGCTGCTCTGTGGAGTAGACCCAGCCTTTATGAACAAGGCAGAACAATCATTCTGTGCACATAATCAGAACTGACCAAAGACTGAATGATATTCCTTGTTCCGCTTGTGAACGCAACACCCTGCAGAGTCGAAACATAAGTAAGGACAAACATTTGACAGCTTTTAACTTCTCTGGCATATAGAACGGAGGAACAAGGATGGTGGTGTTAGCGGTGGCTGTGATGGCAATGGTGGTGGTGGTTATGTTTGTGATGTTAATGGTGGTAGTGGCGGTGGAGGTGATGGAAGTGGTGGTCGCATAATCCCTGAAAAGAAAGAGAACGAAAACTGCCTCGTAAATGTCACTACTGTTGCAAGAGGTGTTCCATAGGCGGTGTAGTTTTATTACTAACTATTGTTGTGTGCAGTTTCCTTTGCAAGAGGTATTCCACAGGTTGGTATAGTTTTATTACTTACTATTGTTGTGTGCGTTTTTCTTTTGCAAGAGGTGTTCCACAGGTGATATAGTTTATTACTAAATATTGTTGTGTGCAGTTTCTTTTGCAAAGAGGTGTTCCACAGGTGATATAGTTTATTACTAAATATTGTTGTGTGCAGTTTCTTTTGCAAGAGGTGTTCCACAGGTGATATAGTGTTATTGCTAATTATCGTTGTGTATTGTGTGCCGTTTCTTTTGCAAGAGGTGTTCCACAGGTGGTACAGTTTTTATAACTAAAATCATTCCTTATCAGCTCAATTTGATTGGTTTTAGAGCTGGATACTCTAAAACGTATCAACGAGGGGGGGGGGGGGGAGAGAGAGATGAGAGAGAGAGAGAGAGAGAGAGAGAGAGAGAGAAGAGAGAGAGAGAGAGAGAGAGAGAACGAACGAACGAACGAACGAACGAATCTTTTTTAAAGAGGGAAAAAGCGGAATAAGCACAAAATGGCTTTTTTTTACACACACACAGAGAGAGAGAGAGAGGAGAGAGAGAGAGAGAGAGAGAGAGAGAGAGAGAGAGAGAGGGCGAGAGAGAGGGCAGACAGACAGATAGACTGACGGGCAGGGACACACCGACAGGGCACAGACCGACGGACACAACATCATACAAAACAACAAATAAAAAGTATGTTGTCAGGTTACATTTTTCGATTTTGATATTTCACGACTCGTGTTCGCAACACTGTGTACGGGAGGACAGACTAGAGAGAGAGAGAGAGAGAGAGAGAGAGAGTGAGAGAGAGAGAGAGAGAGAGAGAGAGAGAGAGAGAGAGTACTAGGAAGGACATTCCTCTTCTATTTTCCATGTCGTTTTTTTCTTCTTGCTCTTGCTCTTGTTCGTGTTCTTGTTCTTCTTGTTCTGTTCTTCTGTTCTTCTTCTTGTTCTTCTTGGTCTTCTTGTTCTTCTTCTTCTTCTTCTCTTCTTCTTCTTCTTCTTCTTCTTCTTCTCATCATCATCATCATCATCATCATCATCATCATCAACATCAGCATCATCATCACTCGGAATCAACAACAACATCGGAATCATCATCACATCATCATTTTCTCTTCTTCTTCTTCTTGCTTCTTCTTCTCTTTTCTTCTTCTTCTTACTTCTTCTTCTTGTATGAAAGTATCCTGTGCATTAGTTCTTTTTAGCTTGAAATACAAAATCAAGTCATAGGCTGTGTTTTGGGTTTTTTTTTTTCTCAAAAAAACACAACAAAAATTCATTACAGAAGCCACACAGATTCATAAAATAGTAACGACACCTACAATGTTTTGCCATATCTGTCGCTGCCCTTACCCAGGTGATAATCCCTCCCATTCGCTTGCTATTGTCAGCAAACCACAGTATCAGGTGTATCCTATGACGTCAGCAAGAGGCCAAGGGAATGTCACTTGACCGTCCAGAAATCGGGTAGTCTCTCTCTCTCTTCGCCTCTCTATCTCTCTCTCTCTCTCTTCTCTCTCTCTCACTCTTCTTCGGGAAAACCATGGGGATGGGGTGGGGAGGGCGGTCGTTCGTGCAGTCGCGTTCTCTTCTTTCGAATTAGAGGGAGGAGGCTTGGATGGAAATGCTGGGAAAGGCAGACCTGTCAGATGTCCGCTGTGTTTACTGTTTATGTTTTATGCGTGTTGTGAAAAAAACAAAAAAAAGGGATGGGAACATTCTTTACAAACTCGGGGAGTTGGAAATGGCAGCGAAAGAAGAAAGGGTGTTATATACGCAGGGTCTTCTGACCGGATTTAGACCATTCACGTTAAATTAGTTTCAATTATAACCGTCTGGCCTTTCCTAAGAATGTGAAACGAGATTTTTTCCTTATTCCATTACGTCCTGATTGTTTGTTAATGTCTTCATTACTTCATTTGCTGTGTACCTCACTGATGCATGTGTCAAGAGTCCCCCACCTATCCCGCCCCCCCCCCCCCCCCCCCCCCCCCCCCCCCCCCCCCCCCACCCCCCCCCCCCCCCGCCCCCCCCCCCACCCCCCCCCACCCCCCCCCCGCCCCGGCCCCCGCTCCTTGCCTTAATGGCTTCTCTCGTCTCTCCGCCATGAATCGTCCAAAGTTCTCTCGTTCTCTCTCTCCTCTCTCTCTCGTCTCCTTCTCGGGAATGGGTGTGGGGGTCATCCTCGGCGCTTTCGCTGCAGTCGCGGACCTCCGTTTCTCTTAGAGTACTGAGGCTGGAGAATTTGACATGACGCATGTCTCAGCTCTCTTTTTACTATTTTATGTTTATGCGTGGATGTGACAAAAAAAGGGATGGGCACATCTTCAAACTCTCTGATCTCTGGACTCCTCTTCAAGCGAACGCTATGGTCTCTCTCCTATAACAATCCCGTCTCTCTCTCCTGACTCGGATCGAGACTCATGCACTCCTTAAAAAGTTAGTTTCAAGTGACTACTGTCTCCCCGTTTTCCAACCTGCTCCCCATCTCTCCGATCTTTATCTCATTACGTCTCTGATCTGTCCTCTCCTCCTTAAGGTCTTCATCTCCTCACTCGTCCTCTCTACTTTGCTCTCCTCAACCTCACTGATGCACTGTCCCCCAAGTCAAGCTCTCTCTTCCTACCTAACTCCCTCTCCCTCCTCTCTTCTCTCCTTCTCTTCCTCCCCTCTCTCTCCCTCTCCCTCTCCGCTCCTCAACTCGCATCTTGCCCCGCCCCCGACTCTCTCTCCTCCTCTTAATGTCTCTGTGAGTCGCAGGCTTCAGAATCTCTCGGTGCGTCTCTTCTCCTCTACCTCTCTCTCCTCTCTCCTCCTCTCTCACTCTCTCCTCTCATCTCTCCTCCTCTCTCTCCCTCCTCTCCTCTCCCTTCTTCTCTGGTGTTCTCGGCTGGCACTCTCTTCTTCTCTCTCTCCGGTCCTCTCGCTCCATCTCAAATCTCTCTCGTGCCTCTCACGTCTCTCCTCTCGCACTCTCCTATCCTCGCTCCGCTCCTCTCGTCCTCCTCGAAGCCTCTCCTCTCCCTTCTGGTCTCCCCTCTCTCCCTTGTACCTCTCTTCATCGTCTTCCACAGCTCCCGTCTCTCTCTCCTCGTCTGCTCTTCCCTCTCTGCGTCTTCCAAAAACACAATACTCTCTCTCTCTCTCCCTCTCCATCTCCCCTCATACCAAACCCTCCTCTCCTCGCCCCTCTCTCATCACGTCCTCTCTCCCTCTCCTCCATCGTCTTCATCTCCGCTCCCACTCCCTCTCCCGACTCGTCGTCCCCTCCTCTCATCTGCTTCGTCCGTCCTCCCTCCTCTTCCCCTCCCATCCCCTCTCTCTTCTCTCATCTCTCTCTCTCTCTTCCTGTTTTTTTTGTGAGGCTGGTTTTGTTATTTCGGGTTTTTGTTTGGTTTTTTTAAAATGTACGTACGCAACTTCACACACGAATAAAAACAACATCCCCAGAAAATAACAACAACCACACACAACATAATGATCAATAATCATGAGAGATGTTATAAATAAATAATGATTAAGATGATTATGATGATGATAAGAAATAACAAACATGATGACAATATTACATGATAGTACCCACTAATTCTAATAGAAATACGAATAAGGAACGACAATTATAACGATCATCATCATCATCATCATGTCCATCGTCATCATCATCATCATCATCATCATCATCATCATCAATCATCAGCATCATGATTACCTCTACTCTAAATTCCCTACTACAACACTACTACTACTACTACTATACTACACTGCTGTTGCTGCTGCTGCTACTACTACTGCTACTACTACTACTACTGCTCTGCTGCTGCTGCTGGCTGCTGCTGTTTGCTGCTGCTGCTGCTGCTGCTACTACTACTACTACTACTACAAAC
>JADBJO010005102.1:157245-164745 GCA_016801955.1 Conus betulinus
ATCAATGGTTGATGAGTTGACATGTTATGTACGTATTGCATCTAGACCCGTTGTTTGGGTGTGTCCTGCAACGTGTTTTTGAACCGTCAGTGGTTTATTAGATATCAAGTGACGGGCATTAAAGTTGATACCATATCATGCGATATGCATTTGAGGCGTTAACAGTTGGTGGGTGTTTGAATCACTGACAATTAACTAGATAACAAGCTTTCCTTATTTGAGGTACCACCAGCATGTAAATCTATACGAAGTGACATGCATGTCATGCAACACCGGTGCATCAAATTCCAAGCGACGAACATGTGCTTGGTCATGATCTCACCATAACCATCACGCCTTTCACTTCCTTGTGCTCAGCTTTCTTTTCATTACTGGTGTGAAAGGCTGGGTTTCTCGTATTTAAAGCCAGCAGAGAGAGAAAAGCCAGCGGGATCATTCTTGGTGGAGTCTAGTTGAACTGTGCTGCTATCTTACCTCTGTCGCACGGCGGATATCTTCCAAGTGGTTCGGCAGGAACGTGTGGTTTGTATACCACACACCTTACACGTACGTACTTTGTAAACCGTTTCAGTTTTCGAAATGTTGGTTGTCTTCACAGTAACACGCCCTTATACAGAAACGTTTTGTCAGTAAAAAGAGGAAGCAAAGAAGGCGACATCATTATCTGAAAGACAGGCTTGTGCGCCAGACGCGTGTGTACGTTTGTAAACCACTCAGTTCTCGAAATGCATTTGTAGTCCTCACACTTTTACACCCTGATACAGAGCACTTTTGACAGTAGAAAGAAGGAACAAACAAGGCAACATAATAATCTGAAAGGTAGGTTTGTGCGGTATACGGGTACAAATTTTGTAAACCAGTCAGTTCTCAAAGTGCATTTGTGATTCAAAATTCACACCCGTAATTCTATTCCTCTCTCTGTTTTATTTGAATTCATATTCGATGTACCTTTCTTTTTTTTTTTTCTTCAAACTTTTGTAACGTCATCTAACACTCAATACGAAAAAAAAAGTTATTTATTTATATCTTTCTTTCTATACATTCCTATCATAAGACTGAAGTAGATTATTTTTTTTATATACATTCCTATCGTTAGATGAAAGTAGACTCGTCTGTCTATCGTGATTCTGTTGATAGCGTTCTTTCATCGTTGTAGTGGACCTGTGAAGATGCCACGATACCCAATAACCCTACATGTATCTGTCTGTGCGTAGCATTATGGCACGGGCCCGTCGTTTCCAACTTGTGAACCAGGTAGCAAAAGGAATGCCTCGCGGAGTATGTTTTCAGAGGCTATAAGCACAGCAAACCCGCAGCTAATGGGCGAGGAGATAAAGTCATCACTATACACACAGTCCCTGGGAGAAATTGCCTCGCACTATCTACAGAAGACTACATATAGCAGCTCTCAAGAAAGTCGTTTTATCTAGGCGTCATCACAGAGTTGTGTACTTCCCCACGTCTGTTTCACAGAAGTGTGCTTAGTTGTAAACTCTGCGCGGTGGAGTTTCGTGGCACAGTAGATGTATTGTAGAGTGTATGATGAAGTGGACCGCACACTGCGTCATGGCGGCGCAGAATATGCTCGAGGATTATAATGGTGATGTCATGTTCAACATGACGTCAGAAGATCTGGAGGATGACGATATGTTTCTCAATGGTTCTGACTCCAATATGACGTCACCGAGGAGCAGCATGCCTTGGATTATTACCACTACAGAGGATTTCCGGATGGCTACAGCCGGAATTTGCCGTCTTTGGACTGATTTGGTCAGTGTGAAGCATTTACATGTTATATGTGCGTATGTGTGTGTGTGTGTGTGTGTGTATGTGTGTGTGTGTGAGGTGTGTGTGTGCTTGTCTGTTTGTGTGTGTGTATTGTATATCTAAATATGTGGGTGTCTGTATATGTGTGTCTTTATGTATGTGTCCTTGTATGTGATGTGTGTGTATAATGTGTGTGTGTGTGTGTGTGTGAGAGAGAGAGAGAGAGAGAGAGAGAGAGAGGAGAAGAGAGGAGAGAGAAGAGAGAGAGAGAGAGAGAGAGAAGAGAGAGAAAGAGAGAGAGAGAGAGAGAGAGAGAGAGAGAGAGAGAGAGAGAGAGAGAGAGAGAGAGAGAGAGAGATAAGAGAGAATAACAGCAAACTCCAAAATCATACAGTCATGCACACACACACACACACAAATGCTATACAATACGACACCACACAACTCAAGATCCTTATATCTTTGTTACAATCACACAACACAGGTTACACATATCTCTATTACCACCACACAACATAGGATACATATATCTTAGTTACCACCACACAACACAAGATCGACATATCTTTGTAACCATTACACAACACAAAACCCGTATATCTTTGTAACCACTACACACAACACCGCATACTCTCTCTCTCTCTCTCTCTCTCTCTCTCTCTCTCTCTCTCTCTCTCTCTCTCTCTCTCTCTCTCTCTGTGTTATTACCACACAATACAAAATACATATTTTTTTTGTTATCACCACACAACACAAGATACATATTTCTTAGTTACTACCACACAACACATGATACATATCTATATATCTCTGTTATCACCACACAACACAAGATACATATATCTTTGTTATCACCACACAAGATACGTATATCTTTGTTACCACCACACAAGATACATACATCTTTGTTACCACCACACAACACAAGATAAATAATCTTTGTTACCACCACACAACACAAGATAGATATATCTTTGTTACTACCACACAACACAAGATACCTATATCTTTGTTACTACCCACACAACACAAGATACATATATCGTTGTTATCATTCCACAGGATGCATATATGTTGCTACCACCACACGTAATAGGTGTTTACCTTTTTTTTTAATTAACAAAAAAAAAGGTGTTTACCAAACTCAGTTTAACAGTACCCCTGTCGGAGTATGCCTACAATATGATTTTATTCCTGCTTGCTCTGCTGTGCTGTAGTCTGCCATGGCTGGTTGCGATGTAACAAGATCATTTGTCTTAACTGGAGCTATATCTCCTCTCATCCCCAACCAACCAATCATCCTTCTCCAACACACATACACACAGGCACTGGCACAGACACAGACACAGACAGACAGGAAGGACAGACAGACAGACAGACAGGACACACACACACACAACACACACACACACACAACACACACACACAGAGAGAGAGAGATGAGAGAGAGACGGAGAGCGAGAGAGAGAGAGATCGAGAGCGAGAGGAGAGAGCTGTGTACCTTCGTTGTCGTCTGGTGCATTCATTTTCTTTGACAAATACAGGCCAGGAGCCGATGCCATGATCACAGAACCACAGAGGCTACATGAGGAAGCCTACAGTCGTCTGGGACTGATTCATTCAATTTTGCTTGTCACGTAGTACCAGGTCCTCTGCCAAGATAAGGTTTCCAGGCTACGCTTTTCTCGCTGCGTTTGCCCCGCCCCCCCCCCCCCCCCCCCCCCCCCCCCCGGTCACCCCCGGTCCCAGTTTGCTAGTACCAGGCCCTCCCCCCAAGAAGGTTTCCAAGGCTTCGCCCCCCCTGGAGGTTTGCCCCCCCCCCCCCCCCCCCCCCTCTCCTCCCCCCCCCCCCCCCTCCCCCCCCTAGCAAATTTCAAACAATGCCAACTTCGACGACAAAAACCAAACCAAATGAGAATAGAAAGAAAAACAGCAGAATTTTTTTTTTTTGGACAAAACTCGGGTGAAAGATTACATATAGCCCCGGGATGGGTCCGCTAAATTATTATGCGGATCCGTGGTACGAATCCGGATCGAACGTCGGATCCAGGAGCCCTTCAACTTTTTTCGGATCCGGCGGGATTTCTCAAATATCTTTGAAATGACGTTTCATACCCCCCCCCCCCCCCCCCCCCACAGCGCCCAACCCCTTGTTTGCTTTCAGGTGTGTGTGTGTGTGTGTGTGTGTGTGTGTGTGTGTATGTGTGTGTGCGTTTGTAAATGTGTGTGTGTGTGTGTATGTGTGTGTGTATGCGTGTGTGTGCGTGCGCGCGCGCATGTGAGCGGCGCGCGCGCGCGCGCGCGCGCGTGTGTGTGTGTGTGTGTGTGTGTGTGTGTGTGTGTGTGTGTGTGTGTGTGTGTGTGTGTGTGTGTGTGTGTGTGTGTGCGTGCGTGCTGTGTGCGTGCTGCGTGCGTTCGTGCGTGCATGTGTCTGTGTGTGTGTGTGTGTGTGTGTGTGTGTGTGTGTGTGTGTGTGTGTGTGTGAGAGAGAGAGAGAGAGAGAGAGAGAGAGAGAGAGAGAGAGAGAGAGAGATAGTGTGTGTGTGTGTGTGTGTGGTGTGTGTGTGTGTGTGTGTGTGGTGTGTGTGTGTGTGTGTGTGTGTGTGTGTGTGTGTGTGTGTGTGTGTGTGTGTGTGTGTGTGTGTGGTGTGTGCGTGCGTGCGTTCGTGCAAGCTTGGATTTGAAGGTTTCTTCCTTTTTCTTCTTTCTTTCGTTCTATCTCTCTCTCTCTCTCTCTCTCTCTCTCTCTCTCTCTCTCTCTCTCTCTCTCTCTCTCTTTCTGTTTTTCTTTCGTTGTTTCTGTTTTTTCTTTCGGTTTTCTTTGTTTCTTTATTTGTTTTTTTTTTTGCCTTTTTGCCCTTTCCTTTCTGTTCTGTCTTTCTTTCTTTCTCTCCTTTTTTCTGTCTTTCCTTTTTTTTTTTCTTCTTTTCCTTCTTTCTTTTTCTTTTATTTTTTCCCTTTTCTTTCTTTGTTCTTGTTTTTTTCTTCGTCTTCTCCTCCTTCTCCCCCTCCCCCCACTCCCCCTTCTGCAGATAAGGAGAGGGCTTTCTGTCTGTTGAGACCACAGTGATACTATCTACAACCTGACCTCACGGTAACCTTGAACCCCAGACTACCTCGTTGCCCTCAACTAATTCTACTGCCAGAGGGGGGAAAAAAATTCAGCACATTCTAAGATAGGCAATGAAGACAACGCACAACACAATGAACGATTCTACGCTCAACGTTTCCGGAGAAAATTTGGGAGCGAAGAGCAATACGTCTACAAAAGTCCATTTACCATTAAGAAACAAAAAGAAAAAAAAAAAACTGTAACCAAGGGGAAAGAAGTAAACATGTTATAAGTTCAAACTTTTTTTGTTTAAATGAAATAATAATAAAGTTTATAAAAACCTTTTGGTGGTAGTTGAACCCCTTGGAAGATAGGATACTGACGTTTCAAGCCATAGGCCCGTTGTCAAAGTGTAGAGAAGAGGACAGTGTAGGGTGTCTTTTTTGTTTAAATATGTGAAAAACAGGATTTTATTTTAAAGACTTGAAACACAAGAGAGAGCTGTTACCATTCACAAAATAACTCTAAACAATTTTTTAAAAACCCCTAAAACAAAAGCGGAAGCAAATCTAAAAAGAAACATTCAAACTTAAGGTAAGAGCAGTCGAGCAATAAATAGAAAAAGCCCATTTAGCTTTTAGAAAAGAATATTTACAAGCTCAGCGTGTTTTCTTTTCTTCTTCTTCTTCTCTTCGTTTTCTCGTTTTTCTTCTCCTTCTCCTTCTTTCTTCTTACCCTCCTCCTCTTCCCCTCCTCCTCCTCCTTCTTCTTTTTCTTCTTCTTCTTGTTATTATTATTGTTATTATTATTATCATTATTATTACTATTATTATTGTTATTATCATTATTATTGTTGTTATGATTATTGTTGTTGTTGTAGCTGTTATTGTGATGTAAAAAGAAATGCTTATCGTTTACGAGTTATGTAAAATCACCACCCGACTGTTCCCTGTCAGTCAACTTCTCTCTCTCTCTCTCTCTCTCTCTCTCTCTCTCTCTCTCTCTCTCTCTCTCTCTCTCGCTTGCTCGATCGCTCTCTCTCTCTCATGGTTTTTCCTGCCGATTCTCTCTCTCTCTCTCTCTCTCTCTCTCTCTCTCGCTCTCTCGCTCGCTCTCTCTGTCATTGTTTTTCCTGCCGATGTACTGTGATGGGTTTGAAGACAATAGCACTGATGGGTCTTTTGGCCTACGATGTCCAGGTAACACTCTGGCCATTTTCGTCCTCTGTCACCGACGTATGTGGTGTTCCACGGCCTACTTGCTGGTCATCCTGGCGGTCTACGATGACGTCATCCTGGTGCTTCACATCTACAAAGTCTTCGACAACTCCAAGCTGACCCCAGGCATCAAGGCAGGAAGCATGAAACTCTTCCCCCAGCCCTCCCCCCACCCCCACCCCCACCTTTCCTAACGCGTGTCTTTACCCTGAGAGAGAGAGAGAGAGAGAGAGAGAGAGAGAGAGAGAGAGAGAGAGAGAGAGAGAGAGAGAGAGAGAGAGACAGAGAGAGAGAGACAGGGGGGGGGGGGCGAGGGGTGGAGGGGGGCGCTCGTTCTCTCTCCGTCTCATAATCAGGTGGTGATTGCGAAACATTACGGTTACGTCAATCTACTGTATGCTCTCTCACTCTCTCTCTCGCTCTGTGTGCTCGTGTGTGTCTGCTCGTGCAAGCGTGCATGCATGCATGCGTGAGTGCGTGTGAGTGTGTGTATGAGTGTGTGTGTGTGTGCGTGTGTGTGTGTGTGTGTGTGTGTGTGTGTGTGTGTGTGTGTGTGTGTGTGTGTGTGTGTGTGTGTGTGTGTGTGTGTGTGTGTGTGTGTGTGTGTGTGTGTGTGTGTGTGTGAGAGAGAGAGAGAGAGAGAGAGAGAGAGAGAGAGAGAGAGAGAGAGAGAGAGAGAGAGCGTAAGTGCGTGTGTTTGTTTCTGTGTATGCGCGAGCGCGCACAAACATGTCTGTATAAATGTGCTGATGAGAAACCTGACTATAACAACTCCCCTCTCCCCTCCTCCCCCCCTCTCTCTCTCACTCTCCCAGGTGTTACAGACCATCGCCTTCGCCCCCCATCAAGTGGACCGCCACCACCGGCACCATCTACATGACGTTGATGGTCACCATCGAACGCTTCGTGGCCGTGACGTCACCGCTGAGGTCCCGCATCATCTTCTCGCTGAGGGCGGCCAGGTGGATCTCGCTCTTCGTCTTCCTAGGCTCCGTCCTCTACAAACCTGCCGCACTGGTTCGCCTACGTGTACAGCTATGAGGTCAGCTCAGTGTGTGTTGCCACACGCAGCAATTAAGATTTGGCACGAAAATATCATGTTGTTTGTCCGTAGTCGACGGAGGGCCACTTCAGTCATTTAGGGGTTGAGAGGACGGGGTGGGTGGGTAGGTGGGGGTGAGATAAATTTATGCACGCACAGGTGGTTGATCAAGCCGATGCGTGCACGGATTGTGTGGTGACAGATTGGGCAGGCAATGTGAAAGACCTGGCCTCTATTGCTGGCCCTTGTCTGTCTCTTTTATTGCGCCGCAGCTGTTCTCCTTTCTATACATAATATATGGCACTTTTGTGGGTTGAGTAGGGCATTCTAGCTGATCCATAGCTGTTTGTTCCCATGTGTCAGGGGTTGATGATGAATGCTTTCAAGTATGTTTTGAGAGTGTCTTTGAAGTGTTTCGTCTG
>JADBJO010005103.1:0-5000 GCA_016801955.1 Conus betulinus
GGGTGATCGGAGGGTATCAAAAAGAAACACTGACACAGTTCAACTTAAGTCTTTTATGCAGTCAAGGGACACGATTGTATTTCCAACTCTTAGGGATACAACCATATTGAAATCTCTTGTCTCTGTCTCTCTGCCTGTTTTTTTTTTTTTTTTTGTTTACTCTGTCGCTGTCCACTGTGTCTCTGTCTGTCTGTCCGCCTGTCAGTCTGTCTCTCTCTCTCTGTCCTCTCTCTCTCCATCTCTCACTCTCTCTCTTGTTCAAGGGATATATAACTCTCTTCATCGTACCTGTGTTGGACCATGCCTGCAGTACCGCTCGTGTTCCGGTCAACATGTGGATGTTTTGTGACTGTATTTTTGAATTTCATGTGTCGTCGGGCCAAGAAGACGGAAGAACTTAGATGTCGGACATTAAGGGAGAGATCTCGGCTAGACGGTGTCATGGTTGGACTGACCCTCATTGTGTTTTTCTGGAGCGGTATTTCTCATGCAGTGCGGTGACATTGAACTTAACCCTGGCCCTCCTAAGTCTGCCAGTGCAAAGCAGTCCCGACTGACGAGCAGCAGCTCGAGGATGAGTCTGGACAAAGGCGTTGCAGGTCAGGAGGACAGTGGACAGTCAATCAGGCATGAGGAAAGTAAGATGGGGTCAGAAGTTACCTTGACAGACGTCATGACCATGTTGACCGGCTTGAGCACGAAGTTTGACAATATGCAGGGTAAATTTGACAAGGTTCAAGAAGACCTCGGGGAGATAAAAGAATCTTTCTCGTCTCTAAAAAATCAAGTTCAGGTTCTTACTGAAGAAGTAGAAATCTTAAGACAGTCAAATTATGAACTCGACCAATCGAATAAGTGCATGCAGGAACAACTGAAAGCTTTAGAAAGAAAAAACGGACGATTTAGAGTGCCGATCAAAGAGAAATAACATCATTGTGCATGGAATTCCCAGAGCTGAAAAGGAGACGCCTGAGCAATGTGAGAACCTTCTGAGGGACATGCTGACGGACAAGATGGATCTGACTGATGACTCTCCTTTGACCGAGTTCATCGTGTGAACGCTAAACGGGACTCACCAGTGATAGCCAGATGTACATTCTATAAAGAAAAAGTCCAGATCTTGAAGGCGAAGTGGAAACTGAAAGGGAATGATCTGTTTGTGGCAGAGGACTATTCTCAGCGAGTTCGGTCAATTAGAAAAAAGTTGTCACCTCATCTGAGAGCTGCCAAGGATCAGGGAAAGAGGGCCACCATGATCTACGACCACTTGGTCATCGAAGGGAAGAAATTCTTCTTGACTGGTGATGAAACAAGCATCGTGGAGGTACCATAGGAATACGGCCGGCCTTGTAAAACAAATGTCTTGATGAGTTAGATAGTTTTTGTGTTAGTAGGTTAGGTGTAATGTTGGGATATTGAAGGGAGTTTTTGTTTACAGGCGAAACAGTCGTACGCATTGTACGCCTTGTGTTTTTTCGGAAAGCGGTTAGAAAAGTGTGTCCGTATGCCATGCACGGAAATAAAGGGGAATGTGTCAAATGTTGACAGTGTCAGTGTTCGGAAAACACAAAGCTTGCTTTCTTCGGGGAGTAGGTTTTGTCATTCGGTTTTGGAGAATGTTACAGACACAAGACCTTACGCATCTTTCTAGTTTCCTGAAGCGGAGGGTGGTTGTCACCCTTTCTAAACGAAAATGAGATGGTGACTGTGTTTTCGGAAGTTAGAAGCTGTCCTTTGATTGTGGGTATCATTCCTTGGGAGAGGGTAGACATGTAGAAATTCCACAAGATGGTGATACATATGGTTTTTGGAAAGGACAACAAATTCATATCAGCGGGAAGAGATCGAAGGGGGGTTAGGGATAAGAAGGTCTCTGGGGACGGTACAAATATTGAGTCTGTTGGGAAACTGTCTGTTGTTTGAAGGCTATTCTGTTTTACAGCGAAAACAGTCGTACGCATGCACCCTTGTGTGTTTCTGAAAGCGTGAAAAGTGTGTCCGTATGCATGCACGGAAATAAAAAAAAAATGTGTGTGACAGTGTTCGGAAAGCACAAAAGCCTTCTTCGGTAATTAATGGTTGTCATTCGGTTTTGGAGAATGTTAGCAACACAAGAACCTATTCTTTTCTACATTGGAATATTTGTGGTTTACTCTCTAAACTGTCTGATCCTGATGTTATTGAATATGTTTCTTCCTTTGATTTCATTTGTCTTGTTGAAACTTTCGTTGACAATTTTCAGTGTTCCATGTTTTCTGATCATAACGTTTGTGAAACCTGCAGTTAAATTCACTCAGCGTGGAAGAAGATCGGGGGGGAGTAATATGTCTGATAAGAAATAATCTCATGAAATATGTGTCAAAAGTGAGTACTGAGTGTGATAATGTCTTGTTGTTTGTTATTGATAAAAAAAAAACTGTTTCATTTGACGAATGATATTCTATATGTATGTTCGTATGTTCCCCCAGAAAAGTCTCCATACTATTCTGTGTTTAATGTTGATAATGGTATCAATCAACTGGAGGATTGTGTAATAGATAATTTGTATCACAAGAACAAAATGTCAATATTGATGTGTGGTGATTTTAACGGCCGAACGGCCGATGATGCTTTCACCGCAACTTGATGAACAAACAAAAACATTTCATGGTTTGATAAAGTCTGGCATTGTTGAAATGAGACGTCACTCTGAAGATACAGTGTTAAATGCCTATGGCAAAAGTTTACTAAACATGTGTAAACGCGCTAGATTTATATATTTTAAAACGGTGTATGTCCTGGTGATGACAATTTCTGTTTTACTTATATCAGTGAATCTGGTAGTAGTGTGAACGATTATTATTTTGTTGCTTCTTCTTCTGACCTTTTTGATTTCATACAATCTTCTTGTAGCCTTCATGTGAAAGAACGATGATGGAATCAGACCACATGCCTCTTGAATTTCATGTGAGTGCATCTGGTTCTGATGATTGTGAAAATATAAAGCAAGAAACGAAAGAGTATATAATGAAATTTGTTTGGAATAATAATTGCGCCACGGACTTCGTTAATATGATGCACTCGGATGAAATGAAATTAAAGTTTTTGCATGCTGTTAATTTGATAGATATTAATGTAAATGATGCTCTTGATTTGTTTATCAATACTGTTAAAGAAGCTGGTAAATGTATGGAAAAACGAGTATGTGTGAACAGGACAAAAAGACAGAATGACTGGTTTGATTTCGAGTGTTTACAAGCTAAAAGGATGTCAGGAGGTTACTTAGGGTATGGAAGAGAACCTTAGACAAAAATGACCGACACTTATACTGTGTATCACGATCAGAGTATAAAAATTTATGTATAGGAAGCAAAAGTCACACAATGATAAGATGTTAAAAGAAATAGTCACTAATATGGACAACCAAGAGGATTTTTGGAAAAGTGTCAAGCAAGCGTTTAAAACACACGAACACAGAAGCAGAATAGAATCGCAATGGAGCAATGGTATTACCATTTTAAACGTGTTGGAAAAAGGATATCAGCGTTGATACAGACACTGGTGAAAAATGAAACATTATTAGATGATGAATATTCTGAATTTTCGATCGACCAATTACAAAGCATGAAGTACAATTTGTAATAAGGAAACTGAAAAATGGTAAAGCAGCAGGGCCTGATGGACTTGGTGGTGATTTTTTAAAAAACTTAGGGGACTTTGCAATCGATTTTCTTGTAAAATTATTTAATGTTCTTTTTGAAAAAAGGAATGTATCCCGAGAATTGGACCAGATCGATCATCTTATCTCTGTTTAAAAAAGGGTGACGCAAATAATCCTAATAATTATAGAGGATCTCCTTGTGTGATATTGCTAGTAAACTTTATGGATCTATAATAAACAAGAGATTATCTGAATGGATCGAATTAAAAAAAATATAACCGGTGAATACCAAGCAGGTTTTAAGAAGGGTTATAGTACAATCGATCACTTGTTCACTCTACTGGGCTGCTGTTCAGAAGCAGTTGTCAAATAATCGTAAGTTATATGTTGCATTTATAGACTTCGAAAAGGCCTTTGATTCTATTTCTAGAAAGCTTCTGTGGCCAATACTGGCAAAACATTGTGGAAAAGGTAAACTATTTAAATGTGTTAAATGTATGTATGATGATGTTAAAGCTAATATAAGGTGTGGTGCAAAATTTAGTGAGTACATTAGATGTACACAGGGTGTTAAGCAGGGTGATGTTTGTAGTCCTGTTTATATTCTCTTTGTTTATTAACGAATTAGCTTTGGAAATTATCGAGAAGGGAAAACATGGTGTTTCATTTGATTTGATTGAAATATTCATTCTACTTTTTGCAGATGATATCGTTTTACTGTCTGAAACTGTTATAGGGCTTCAAAACCAGTTGAACAATTTTGTGCTCAGCGGCGCAGAGATTACATCTCAAAGTAAACATGGACAAAACAAACATTATAGTTTTTCGAAAGGGTGGATATTTGTCGTCGCGTGAAAAAATGGTTTTATGGAAATCTCTAAATTTGCGATTGTGAACGCCTACAAATATCTGGGTTTATATTTTTCTACAAAACTAAGTTTTTCGTTTGCCTGCCAAGATCTTGTGGGTAAAGGGAAGCGTGCTGTGTTATGGCATTTTAAGCGTCTTGTATAAGTTTGAAAACGAGTCAGCAAAAACTATTTTTCAGAATGTTTGATACCCAGGTCCAGCCTATAGTCCAATATGGCGCTGAGATTTGGGGTTTGGAGAAAGGACACGACATAGAGAAATTGCACTTATTTGCTATGAAACGGTTTTGAATGTCGATAGGCGTACCCCAAATGACTTGACTTATGGAGAACTTGGTAGATTCCCTATTTATTTGAATTCATATATAAAATGTGTAAGATATTGGCTTAAACTGTTACGTATGGGGCAACATAGACTGCCAGCCAAAGCTTATAAAACATTGTTTGACCTAGATATGAGAGGAAAACTACGTGGGCATCAGGAATTCGTA
>JADBJO010005103.1:17500-22500 GCA_016801955.1 Conus betulinus
ATCTCATGAACTGACAGAAGTAGGGGGATCTGATGAACTGACAGAAGTAGAAGAATCTGATGAACTGACAGAAGTAGGTGAATCTGATGAACTGGTTTTCAGTCTGGTGCCCAATGATTCCGAAGAAGGAGGAGGAGGAGGAGGAGGAGGAGGAGGGAAGGAGGAGGAGAAGAAGAAGAAGAAGATGAAGACGAAGAAGAAGAAGAAGAAGAAGAAGAAGAAGAACAGAACAACAACAACGAACAACGACAACAAATGAGGAGAGAGGGGGAAGAAGAAGAAGAAGAAGAGAAGAAGAAGAAGAAGAAGAAAGAAGAAGAAGAAGAAGAAGACGACAAGAACAACAACACCCAACAACAACAACAACAACGACAACAAAATGAGGAGAGGAGGGGGCTGAAGAAGAAGAAGAAGAAGAGAAGAAGAAGAAGAAGAAGAAGAAGAAGAAGAAGACGAAGTAGTAGTAGTAGTAGTAGTAGTAGTAGTAGTAGTAGTGAGAGAAATGATAGTAGTTGAGAAGGAGGAGGAGGAGAGAGAAGAAAAGAAGAGGAGGAGAGGAGGAGAAGTAGTAGTAGTAGTAGTAGTAGTAGTAGTAGTAGTAGTAGGAGGAGGAGGAGGAGGAGGAGGAGGAGGAGAAGAAGAAGAAGAAGAAGAAGAAGAAGAAGAAGAAGAAGAAGTCAAAGAAGAAGAGGTCTCTACTATGACATGACCGCATTTCTTTCATTCAGACAGGAGCGTCTCTCTGCGTGATTCTAGAGCATTCCGCTGCCAGGACTGATGACAGAAATCTGTCAAGACATCTTCAATGCGCCTTTGAAGCATTCGTTCTGGCTTTCATGGGATGGTCATGGAGAAATCTCCATGCGCGCTGGTGGCATGGCCCGCAGCAGATGACAGAAATCTGTCGAGACATCTTCAACGCGCCTTTGAAGCATTCGTTGTGGCTTTCATGGGATGGTCATGGAGAAATCTCCATGCGCGCTGGTGGCATGGCCTGCAGCAGATGACAGAAATCTGTCGAGACATCTTCAATGCGCCTTTGAAGCATTCGTTCTGGCTTTCATGGATGGTCACAGAGAAATCTCCATGCGCGCTGGTGGCATGGCCTGCAGCAGATGACAGAAATCTGTCGAGACATCTTCAATGCGCCTTTGAAGCATTCGTTGTGGCTTTCATGGGATGGTCATGGAGAAATCTCCATGCGCGCTGGTGGCATGGCCTGCAGCAGCTTCAATTAGGCTGGAAGTGAGTTCGGACAATGTGGATGGGCGAGTTGGTTTCGCCTTGACAGGTAGTTAAGTGTCAGCATTGGCGTCTTGGTGTTTTATATCAGGTTTTTAGGGAGCCGGAATAGCTCAGTTGGTAGAGCGCCGGACTTGTAATCTTGGTGATCCTGGGGTTGCGGGTTCGAACCTCCGCCGGGGGCGTTTCGGTACAGGGGGATTTTTTCCCTCGGAGTTAACATTTGTTCTGACTCCATTTCCCATACAGTCCTTCGAATGAGACTATAAACCGAGGTTCCGTGTGTGAAACGCACACCGTAAAATCCCATCACACCAACTTTCGGAAGAGTAGGCCAGTTTGGCCGTTGGTATGGATGACACGTTACACATAGCATACACCCTGCGTGAGAAATGGAAAAGAATGAAGGAATTAAGGAAAATGAGTGATCGATATTGAACGATACTGACTGGGATGACACGGGAAACGACTGAATGAAGCGTCAGCTGGCAGCTCTTCAGTCGGCACTACCAAGGTAGGCAGCCCGTTGTGTAAACGAGTGTTGATTGTAAAGCGCTTAGAGCTTGGACTCTAGCCAAGAATTGGCGCTATATAAGTATTCATTATTATTATTATTATTAGTTTTCTCAGGAAGGTTGCCGAGAATGGTCTGTCTCATCATCATCATCATCATCATCGTCGTCATCATCATCTTTTTCTTCTTCTTCTTCTTCTTCTTCTTCTTCTTCTTCTCAGTGTTCTTGTTTATTCTGATGTCGTCATCGTCGTCGTTGTCGTCGTCGTCGTCGTTGTTGTGGTTGGTGGTGCTCTTCTCTCCTTCTCCTCCTCCTCCTCCTCCTCCTCCTCCTTCTTCTTCTTCTTCTTCGTTCTTCTTCTCTTCCCCCCCTCTTTCTCTTTCCCTTCTTCTTTTTTTTCGCTTTTTTCATGCTCTTCTCCTTCAGCTTCTATTTGTTTTTCTGTTTCTCTCTTCATTTTTGTTGTTCTTGTTCCGGCTCCGCTTCGTTTTCTAGTTCTTCATTTGTTTCTTCTTTGTATCATATGAAAATTCTTTACTTTGCCTTATTCTCTTACTTCTTATCTTTCTTCTTATCCTCCTTGTTCTTCGTTTCGTTCTTCTTCATGTTCTTCTCCATGTTCATCTTGATGTTGTTATTGTCTTCGTCGCTGTTGTCGTAATTTTATATTATCATTTTTTGTTGTTGCTCTTCTTCGTCATTGACT
This sequence comes from Conus betulinus, assembly GCA_016801955.1. Taxonomy (NCBI): domain Eukaryota; kingdom Metazoa; phylum Mollusca; class Gastropoda; order Neogastropoda; family Conidae; genus Conus; species Conus betulinus. The sequence continues at coordinate 19,964 of JADBJO010005103.1, forward strand.
CTTACTGCTACAATTTTTTTTTAGAATTCTTTGTTCTTCTCCTTTCCTTCCTTTTCTCCTCTTTCCTTTATAAGGCATCTATACCTCGTTGTCACCGTCGTCGTCGTCGTCGTCGTTGTTGTTGTTGCTATTGTGTCTTCTTCTTCTTCTTCTTTCTTCTTCTTCTCCTTTTCTCCTTCCTCCCCCTCCTTCTCCTTCTCCTTCTCCTTTTTTCAATGTTGGTGTTTATTCCGTTGTTGTTTTGTCGTCATCAAAGTTTTACTTATTGCTATTATTGTACTTTTTCTTCCACCTTTTTTTTCTCTTCCTCTCTTTGTTCATCTTCTTCCCCCTCCCCTCCCCTCCTCCTTTATTCTCCTTCTTCTCCTTTTTTTCTTGCTTTTCTTCTTCTCATTCGGCTATTTTTTTCCTTCTTATTTTTTCATTTCTAGTTTCTGTTTCGCTTCTTCTCCTAAGTTTTCTCTTTCTTTACTTCTTTTTCTCCTTATGCTCATTGTTTTTCCGCATCGCTTTTCTTTCTGTTCTTCTTATTCATCTCAATCTTGTTATAGTTATCGTTGTTGTTGTTGTTGTTTTTGTTTTTGTTGTTGTAGTTGTTGTTGTTTTGACTACGACTCCTACTTAAAGAATCTTTTTTCTTCTCTTTCTTTCTTTGTTTCTTCTTTTTTCTTTTGTAAAGCATCTCGATATTTTTGTAATATTGTTGTTGTTCTTGCTTCTCCTTCTTCTTCTTCTGACTCTTCGTTACTCTTCGTCCTCCTCCTCCCTTAGTTTCATCCAGTGTAAGATTCCTTATATCACGCGAGACATGCCACAGGAACTGGACTTTCAACTCACGTCACACAACAATGTTTTCCTTGAAGAAACAGTCGTGTGAAAGCCCACACAATTCAAAACAGTGAGTGTTTCGAGACTCTAATCAGGCATGTCACACGATGAAACACTCACGGCATTCGGACACCCTTTCGATTTGTCGCACTGCGCTGCCGACTGCTCGGCTAGAGCATAAGATCATCAGTGAGATCGGCTTGCTACGTTGTTTTTGGTTTGGTGTCTGCTTCTTTCAGTTTACAAGTTTACATCCCACGAGTTCAATCGCGATGGGAATAAATCGATTTGAAACAAAAGCTTTTGTCATACTGTGAACAAAGAAAAAAGAAGCAGGAACAAAAACGAAAAGCAAACAAACAAAAAAACTATCAAAAAAAAAAAAAAAAAAAAAAAAAAAGAAAATTAAAAGAACAAACCCTCGAAAGGGCCTGTGTCCTTGAATCGTCACGCGGGTATAGTCACGTGTCTGTTAGCAGCGTCGTTGATTGGGTCATGATGCAAAAGCAAAGAAATGCATTTGGCCAGACTAGAATATTCAATGAAGGGAGCTAATCCGCAAAATAACTTCGTTCTGTTTGTTTAAAAAGATAAGCCTGGCGGGGAAACGCATGAAAAGTGTGCTGCATGTTCTTTTTTCGTTCATTTCAATTTTTCAATATTTTTAAAAAAAATATTTACTTATCTCTTGATTTACTTATTCATCTATTATTCATCACCTGTATCAATACATTTCTTTATTTTGCACGAAATGCTGTTCTCACGATTCCTGCGCCACATTGCCCTTAGTGTCCTCTGAGAGACGCAGAGAGAGAGAGAGAGAGAGAGAGAGAGAGAGAGAGAGAGAGAGAGAGAACAGGGAGTGTACACAGATGTCGTCGAACCTAACAGAAAATTTTCCTCAGACCTGAAAGAATGGAACCCAGAACTCGTGGATGAAAAGAACAATGCTTTGTCCACTACACCAAATGCCCCACGACTCATTCAACTTTTTGTCTGGCAAGGCGTCTGATAGACTGCTTCTGTTTGACGGGTCAGTAGAACGGATAAATTCATTCAGCTTCGTGTGTGTGTGTGTGTGTGTGTGTGTGTGTGTGTGTGTGTGTGTTAGTAGACTTATGACATATCACATCGGGTTTTCACATGGGTGTGAAATCTTCCAGAAATATTCTCGTTTTTGTTTTTGTTTTGCTGTCCCATTTTCTGCGCCACCTCAGTGGCATTGCACTCACGCCGCTCATTCCGACACCCCCGTCCACAGCCACAGCCCGGTCAGCCTGTCGCAGCCCTGACACCGGCAATCCACAGGGACCAGTCAATGTCGAAGTCGTCAGAGGCAACCCACCGGAGGAGATATTGCACTGCTGCCGAGTCACTTCGGTGGTGTTCAGTGGAGCCTTGTTCTGATCAAACATACGCAGGACACCACCTACCTAGCCCCCTACTGACGACAATGATTGCTTATTTGCGGAGCCGGCGTGAGTGAGTGAGCTCTCCCTCCGATAGGTGCCACGTCCGTTCAACGACAGCCCCCATGAATTTGCTGATACCGGTGACCCCGACAGAATCGAACCATGGCCATCGACGTGGGGAGGACATCAAAACAGGTCATCATGAGAGCAGGGAATAACGGGCCACAGAATTTGAGATTTTCTTTAATGCTGATGCTGAAAATGATGCTGCGGATTTCCAGTCCGTTCTGAGACTGT
>JADBJO010005103.1:25000-35000 GCA_016801955.1 Conus betulinus
AGAGAGAGAGAGAGAGGGAGATGAGAGAGAGAGAGAAGAGAGGCATACAGAGTATTATTCCTACATCCCTACCTAGCTTCTAGCTTCCAACACTCCCCAGTGTATTTCACAACGCAGAAAGCTTCACTGCTTTGGACACATTCCCTGACAATAGCCCCTTAGTGACAGTCCTGAAGATGCACGGGCGACACGGCCTGCCCACCGCTTTCAGAACACCGTATGTGTTATTATAACATTGTCCACACGAGAGTTCATCACGCGTATCAAACTGACCTGACACTGGAAGACGGGACGGGACTAAGCGGTCACTGTCCATGCCGTTGGCCTGAATGAAGAAATAGACAAAGGCTTTCTGGTCAGTCCGTGATCCTTGTCCACAGTACTGACCAAATGCACAGCGGAAATGACGATGTTTGCAAATCTGCACAGGAGGTAATCTGTATTAGAGCTCGCGTTCAGCAAAAGTGACTCCGCCTTTTTTATGGGACAGATGTCGCTGGTGGGAAGGTTGGAAGCAAATTTTGCCCGTCAGTCAGCCTAACCGTTCAATCAGAGTGTGAAAAATGCTAAAAACATGGTGCGCCTGCAATGCAGACAGTCGATGTCTTGATCATCATTGTGTTGTGCACGTCGAATCAACTATTTGACCCTCTAAATCTATTTGCTTCACCCGTAAACAGAGAAAGGGCAACTATGCAGTAGAAGGACATGCATTATCTTCCCCTGTTTCTTTTTTTTTTTTCCCGGAACGTGTCTATTTTGCTTCATCAGTCAGATCAGCAGTTCAGAGAGAGAGAGAGAGAGAGAGAGAGGAGAGAGAGAGAGAGAGAGAGAGAGAGAGAGAGAGAACAAAACAAGCATATACATTTACACGCTGAAAATAAAAGACTTGCACAACGTTGACCCACAGAACAATTTCTTTGGTTACTAATAAGTAACAGCGTGTAAACAGTTGACAACATCATCCTGACATTATATTGTCTTTCCTTTGATACATAAACTGAAGTACTTTAAAGTTTACTCATCCATTGAATCATTTCGCCCTAAACAAACATGTACCCTTTGGCCTTTAGGCCGGTGGCCTCACCGTAACATTCCTGAATTCGGTGCACGCGCTCATAAATTCGATGGCATGAACTATACACTTCCCCACACAGCTACACCCAGGGCATCCCGGAGCACTCCCGGTACTGACTGCCCCAGTCATCAGTCTTGAGACCGCCCACCAGAGAGACACACGTTATGCTTCATTAGCGCAAGTTTGAATCCTAACCAAACCTATGACTCTGCATAACAAACAAGCGTGCTGACACCAACCATTGACCCATTAGTAACGGAGACAGACTTTAAACAAGCCCCGCCACTGGAGTGGTGGTAAGAGGAGGTGATTTCCAGCACGAAAGTGAAACTTGCAAGCGCTTCACTTTCAAATCAGAGGACACGACATCTTTTTTTTTTTTTTTGCTGTGTACAGCACTATGATCAGAATTGGCGGTTATCATTACTTATTATTATTATATTATATTATTATTATATATATTATAATAAAGGATTTCCCTTTTCTTAACTCTTGTCCTTTCAGTCGACATCAATCTTGTTTCGTTTGGAAGAGGAAGTAAATTTTTTTAACAGAAGAAGAACTAGAAATTAGAACAGAGGTCCCAGTTCAAAAAAAATGAAAAAAGAAGATAAAAAAAAAAACCAAACAATGTTATGTGGGAAAAAAAATAGAGGAAGGAAGACCCCCACCCCCACCCCACCCCTACCCTCACTCTACCCGCAAAACAGTAGACCTCGAATGCGTACATTTCATTTTCCTTACGTCTTTGACTCTTTGATTAATAAACAACAGTGTATATGTATAGCTACGTGACTGAACGAATCCTCTCAGAATTCTAACAACTGGAACATGATGTACTCCGGACGGAATTCAAGTCTTGAGCTTCACCTAAGAACAGTCTTCACGGATCTGATGACCCCCGTAAACACATTGACAGATGCCCACCACAGGACTTCTCAGTACGGACAAAGATGTAGATTGGACAGGATCAGTGTTTCCGCCTGTCCGCTGGCAGCAGTCGCATGGCGCACATTGAAGGCACTCACTACTTCCTGTTGATCTGACTCTGTCTGCCTCCTGCTCATGCACGGGTTAACTGTCTGTTCACCACACTTCGCCGCTGACTGTGTTGAATTTTGGTTGTGCTTGAAGAGCACCACTGGGTCATTCGTGCGTGCGCGCGCGCGTGAAGAGAGAGAGAGAGAGAGAGAGAGAGAGAGAGAGAGAGAGAGAGAGAGAGAGAGAGAGAGAGAGAGACCGAGACAAAGACAGAGACAGAGCGACAGAGACAGAATACTCACGCAGGAGACTGGACCTACGGACACGGGATATTCTCCTAGGCAAGTGCTTGACCACAGGAGCACTAACAGAACCCCTTTTAATTAAAGCAGCTGCTGCTTTCCACCAGACTATGCAGACTCTAACCTTCTTTAAGAGTTACTTCAGGACGTAAAACGTGGTCGCTTGTGTTGAACTCGTGCATCGATAAAAGCAAAAAAGAAAAAGAAAAAAAAAAAAGAAAGAAAATATACACTCAGTGTACTTATACCTAGATAGTATTCTGGAAACGGAATGGAGCTGCCTCCACTGGAAACAGTTACACTTGAAAAAAAACCCAAACAAACACAAAATGTACCAAAAGTAAACTTTAGTGTTCTGGCTGAGCGACTACGACAAAGGTGGAGTAGTAGGTAGGAGAAGGAGGAGAGGAGGAGGAGGAGGAGGAGGAGGAGAGAAGAAGAAGAAGAAGAAGAAGAAGATGATGATGATGATGATGATGATCAGTTCTGTTCAGTTCAGTGGTTTATTTAATGTCTGTGTTCACCATTGATGATGTTAGATGAAAAATAATCTAAACGTCATCACTATCTAACAATGCTTATCTCAAGATAAAAAAGCACACACACACACACAAAATAACTTATTGAATTAATGGTATTTAAACCAACAACAACAACAACAAACAACAACAACAACAACAACAACAACAACAACGCATCAAAGCAACTTGGCAATTTTAGATTGTGCGATAATAGTAGCAATGTTTATGAAAAAGGGCTGGATAATATTTGACTGATATCTTGGACTTTGATGTCAATAGAATTTTCTTTATAGACAGGAGTTAAGATGGAACATTCCATCAATAGATGATGCACTGAAATAGGCTTACCACAAGTACAAAGAACATGGCAAGAATATATTGTGTTCCATGCATTTAACTTGAGTTTTTTGTTACTATCTTGGAAATGTATCGAGGACAAGCATTTACATGTTTAAGATTTTCTCCACGAATTCTGTCGTAAACACAACTTTCTAATTTCAGCAAACTTTCTGACGAAGATATTTTCAGTAAAGAAGAAGAAAGAAGAAGAAGAAGAAGAAGAAGAGTAGCCGGGGGTAGAAGAAGAAGAAGAAGAAGAAGAAGAAGAAGAAGAAGAAGAGTAGCCGGGAAGGTAGAAGAAGAAGAAGAAGAAGAAGAAGAAGAAGAAGAAGAAGAAAGAAGAAGAAGAAGAAGAAGAAGAAGAAGAAGAGTAGAAGAAGAAGAAGAGTAGCGGGGGTGCGGAGTGGGGGTAAATCTGATGCGGGTCATTCCGTGGCGTTGCACCGGCTGGGGGCTATACTTGCATTGGGAAAGGTGACACAAGAAAGGCTTGGAGCTGACAGGTCCTGTTCCCATTACTCGTTCCCCTCCCCCACCTTCCTGGCGCTGACTGTACTCTCTCCTCCGTTTGCCTCCTACATAACATCAACACCCACCCCCCCCCCTTCATCTTCTGCCCTCTCCCTCTTCTCCCTCTACCCCCACCCCTAACCCTCCTCATTAACCCCCCCCCCTCCCTTCATGTTCGGCCTTCTCCCTTTTCTCGCTCCTCTGTTCACCCCCCCCCCCCCCCCACCCCCCCCCCCCCCCCCCCCCCCCCCCCCCCCCCCCCCCCCCCTGGATTCCCCATTCGTCACTTTCTACCTCCCTTCCTCACACCGCCCTATACCCTCCTCCCACTATGGGAAATACCTTATTTTCTTACCCCCACCCCCACCCCCTTCCCTAACCCTCTTCTCCTTACTCACCCCATCTCTCCCGTACTCCCACTCTTGCTTTTCTCACACTGTTTACCTTTCTAGCCATCATCACATTATGTGGGTGTCATCAAGACTCGAGGTCCTGGTGAAAACAAACAAGTCGGTAAAAGACAAAATACCCTCACAGATTGGGGGATAGCCATCCTGTCTGTGTCCATTGTGTCATTTCCCCTCCGGACAACTGCGTCGCTGGCAGGTGGGTACAGTGACACGGATGTGGATTGAGTCTCCTCGGTTCGTGATGATACTGCACGGAAAGGACCGACTGCCCTGAACATCATTGTATGTACGTCTTGTCATCAGACCCCAGCAAGTGTAATCCACATTCGCTTGTGTGGCAGACCCGCGGGGGCACACACACACACACACACACACACACACACACACACACACACACACACACACACTCACACACACAAACGTGCAGGCGCGCGCGCACTCACGCACATTACTACATATTGTCCCGCACATTTCCACGCAGGCAGGCACGAGCGCACGCACACTGATACAGAAGAACAGACATACACAGTTATATATTATACACTAGCATACACATATAGACGTTCCCATGCACGCACCCCCCGTCACCCCCAAACAGACAGTTCCCACAGAAACGCACAAAACCCCCGTCACCCCCCAAACAAACAGAGAGAAACACACAGAAGAGAGAACAACACGCATATGAAACGAACGAACGAACATTTTAATGATAGGCCAATCTGCCCATGTCATCAGGGGGTGTGAAAACTGGGAATGGGAGGGGAAAGTGATGATGACACTAAAAATGAATCAAACATCAAACATCGTACAAGAAGTGGTTTCTAGTATTAAAGGCTTTAGATATATACACAGCAAGAGATTTACATATTCTGACATCTGAGAGTAATAAAGTCAATTTGAATGCATTTGGATGACTATGGTATTTGGCTGGGATAAAGGTTTTCCGTAAAGAACTGTATTTATCACACACTAGTATAAAATGCAGCTCAGATTCTTCAATGCCAGGACAAAATGGACAATCTTTATTTATTCTTGTAACTGAGAATCTAGACTTATGAATTCTTAGTTGTGAAAACTCCAAGTCTATTCTTGTCAAGTATTTTCTAAGAGATGGATTTTTTATTCTAAACAAATATTCTGGAACATCATAGAGTTGTCGAAAGGAAGAGTAGAACTGAAATCTTCTTTCTTTTGAGTTAATAGCAGCGTCTAAGTCTTGTAAACAGCAGTCAACAAGTCTTTGTTTAAAGGCATGCACAAAACATTTAACATTTTCCACCCCTTGATTTTCCCACACAAATCCAAAACCATATTTATATAATGTCAAACATATATTGCTTACCCAGTTCCTTTTGCCCTTATAATGCAGACTACATAACATTTTATAAGATTTTCTTGGGATACGGTTATCCTCCATACGGGTTTAATTTCAGCCAGTATTTTACACATTTTATTAAAGTCTGAATATATAACGGGTATCTGCCAGTTTCGGAATATATAAGTGCACTTGGTGTGTGAACACTTACATTCAGAAGACGTTTAATAGCTAAAAGGTGTACTCTTTCAATTATAGTATGGTTTGCAGTTAAACCCCAAACTTCAGCGCCATATGTTAAAAATGGGCTGGATCTGGCTGTCAAAAATTTTGAAGAAAAGTTTTGGATTGTTTTCGCCTAGAGACCACAAAAATTTCAAAATACTAAAAACACATTTTTTAGCTTTGAGCGCCTTTTCCTCCAAAGAATATGAAAAAGTTAAACCGGTTAGAAAGAATGACACCTAAGTATTTATACTCATTCACAACTTGCAATTGTATACCATTGTGAAACCATTTTTCTCGTGAGGCAACATGCCCTCCTTTACGAAATATTATAATTTTAGATTTTTTCTCATTCACGATCAGTCCTAGTTTATTGGCAGTGTTAGTTAATATATCTAGTTGTTTTTGAAGACCAATTACAGTATGGGAAAGGAGAACAACGTCATCAGCAAAAAGCATAATAAGAATGTTAAGAATATCGGGGAATAAGCTTATTCCATGTTTTCCAGATAGTGCAACGTCATTTGCGAGTTCATTTATGAATAACGAAAATAAAATAGGGCTACAGTTGTCACCTTGTTTCAAACCACGAGGACACATAAAGGCTTCAGTAAAATCACTGTTTGCCCGAACTCTAGCTTTAACAACTTGGTACATACTTTTGATAGCATGATGCATTTTACCTTGCACACCATTTTTATTCAGTATTAACCACAATTTATTTCTATTCACTAGATCGAAGGCTTTTTTAAGTCGATAAATGCGCATAGAGCTTTTTGCCAGAAGATAACTGTTTCTGTACAAGTGATACTAAAGTAAATATATGGTCGACTGTGCTATAACTCTTCCTGAATCCTGCCTGCGACTCACTGATTACATTATTTTTTTCGACCCACTCTGTAAGACGTTTGTTCAGAACATAGGTGTATAATTTGCCACTTATATTTAACAATGAGATGCCTCGGTAATTGTCAGGAAATTAGCATTACCTTTTTTATGCAGAGGATGTATGATTGCTTCTGACCACATGAGTGGAAATGTCCCGGAATCAAACAGTCTATTGAAAAATTTGGTCAAAAAAAAAAAACGACTACCGGAGGAGCATACTTGTAAAAAATTCAGCACTAAATCCATCGGTTCCAGCAGCTTTACCATTCCGAAGTGATCGTACTGCATTTTTAACCTCTAATTCTGTTATTTCCCAGTCTAGGGTGGAAGTATCCACATTACAGCAGAAACTAGTTTCATTATTATTATTGTTGGTCATATGATTAGCTGAAGGTACAGAATAATCGTTGATTCCAGAACATAGTTCGTTTTCCTGTTCAAAGTCGTTATAAACTTTGTGAAAGTGATTGTACCATTCTCAATTGTGATGGAGCTTTCTGGTGCTTTGGTACCTACCTTTGACTTAATAGTCCCCCAGAATTTCTTGGGATCATTTTTTGTCTCAAGAGTCAAGAGTAGCCAGTATACGTAATTATATTCTTTTTGTTTTCTAACAAGCAACTGTTTGTATTCTCTTCGTTTATAGTGTACGTAAGCCTCAGTTCCTCGACCTGTATTGCGTTCTTGCAATAGGTAAAATTTTTCAAGGATTGCAATAAGTCTGATCTTTCATTTCGACATTCACTATCGAACCAGGAATTGTTGTTCTTTGCACCAATAACAATATGTTTTTTCATACACTGGCCTGCAAGAGTCAAACATTCGTAAAATTTATTCAATGCCAGGTTGACATCAGTAGTCATCAGAATTACAGCTTCGTTTAAAATATCTAGTATCTCCTGTGACTTGAAGGCCTGTTGATATTCATCCAAACGATCCTTGTTCCAAATGAACCTTTGGATGACACGTTTTACAGATTTATTTTGAATGTATTTTACATTTCTTGGTAAGTTTAATCTTAATTAATCAATAGGTAAATGTTTAGATTCAGCAATGTTGAGCACTCTCATGCTTAGAGCATGTTCAAAAAGGCACCTTGAAATCAAAAAATAATCTATGATACTTGCCCCATTATGTGCTATATATGTATAGTCTCCGTGCGGATCAACTGAGGTAACACCATTTAGAATTATCAATGAAAATTCTTCACATAATTTCAATAGGTAACATCCAAATTCATTCATCATTTCATCTTTGGAGTTTCTAAGATATGCTTCATCTTCTTCAATATTATTGTCATCATCGTTCCAAACATTAGTGTCAGGGAGAGTGATTTCCCTAGCGTTTGATTTACCTGTCCTGGCATTAAAATCTCCCATAATAATGAAAGGTAATTCTCCATACTGCTCAAAAATATCGAGAAGACAGTGTTCAAACAGATATATTCCATTTCTTATTTCTGTATCTAAATAATACGGGCTTGATGCTGGGGGAACATAAATGCCTAACAATATAGTGTCGATAGGTAAGCCACCAAACTGTTCAGATAGTTTCACAGCAATACAGTTATCACATTCTAATGGAATGCGTTCAACAAATCTAGAAATTGTCTTTTTTACCATAAGAACAACACACACCAGATAGACGGGCTGTCACAGCATCAGATAATTTCAATCCAGGTGACACAAAAATTTCAAAAGAAGGAAAATATAGATGTGAAGGGAAATAGGTCGCAAAAGTTTCTGACAAAAATACGATTTCATATTTACAGAATAATAACTGTAATTCAGGTTGGTATACAGAACTCAAACCTTCTATATTGTATGAAAGAAAAGAAAATGCAACAGTTCTCTGCATTAGCATCATTTGCAGGACCTGGTACAACCCCAGATATATAGTGACAAGGGCAGGGCCGAATCCCTAGGTGTCTGTAGATTGGCTTCTATCCGCCTGGGATGATCCTGTTGCAATGCGTGGGAAACAATCTGTGACCTGCTTTTGTCTGAGAGTGGATTTATCATGAGCTATGTTTGTCATTGTACGTCCGATTGCCATCTTTGTTTTGCTGCGTGTTTTGTCTGCCATGTATTGTAGGTGTTTCTGATATCATAGAACAGTTCTGTTGTTCTGACACTACGGGAAGATGGATTACACTTGAACAGTTCATCCCGTCACGTCTACCGTCAGACTGCCCAAAAGACTGACTCTCTAATTCATCTGCGCCAGTCCATGGGTCCACCAGGCGTTTCACCATGGTGGTGCTGTCGTCTGCCTTGGCTTCACTGGTGGGTGGAGTGGTTGAGGATGGGCGTGGCGAAGAAGGTGTGTGGGAAGCCAGATCTGCCTCAGGTCCATCAGGGACTGCTTGCTGGGTGGAAGGAGGGAGAGGGGCATCACAGGAGAGGTCAGTGCGCTATTGAAAGCACTATGCACAGCACGTTCCCGGCCAACCATTGGGCTCAACTGGTTTGCACCAGAAGTTGGTGCAACTTCACCAGTCATCAGACAAAGATGTCTGCGTGTCACGTTCATGATGGAGCCGGGATTCCACGGGTAGACGGTCCCTGGCGTTCCGAGAATTGGGTCTGGGCGCATGGTTCTCGTCTTCCGCGTTCGGTGTGGACGTGAGTCTGACGCCCCATTGATTAACCGTCACTCCGGCTGAGGGGCGTGGAGTTCGCTGTGGCTGTGGAGGATGGGCAGGCGCTGTCCCTGGAACATCCACTGGGGCTCCATGGCCTGTATCCACAGGCTTCTGGCGGTATTCTTGTTCCTCACGGTGCTCGCCACGTGTTCTGCATGGTATCTCCTGTGTTGAACGATCGGGGAGGGGCGGGAATGCAGCCATGTCTGCAGTCCATGGGAGGCCCTCATCAGAGGATGACATCGGCCTCTGCCTGGATGGGTGGGGGGTGGTGGAGTCCATGTAGATAGGCGTTGGCACTGGGCCACGCTGGTTTACTCGTTTCAATAGAACTATCAGCAGCGGCATCCTGCGTGAAACTGGCTGCTGTCCATGGGAGGTCCTCAGCAGAAGATGTCATTGGCCTCTGTCGGGACTGCAGTTGAGTGGAGTCCACATGGGTTGGAGCTGGTGCCAAGCCATGTAGACTGACTGGTTCCGCGGAGACATCAGGGTCAGCAGTCCAAGCCAAACTGTTAGAGCGTCTTCGTGGGTCTTTTCTTGGCCACGGTGTTGCATGCTCTGGCGCATGTGGTAGAGGCGCTCCTTCCAACGTAGACCTGCCTGCCAACGTTCATGTCTTCTGTTTGACGGCGTGAAAGTGGTGGGGATGAAGTCATGTCAACAGTCCAAGGGAAGTCATCAGTGAAGTTACGTGAGTTCGACTTCTGTTGAGGGTGTCGGACATCTCGGTAGGCATGATGTTGATCCACGTCTTCTTGAGCCATGTCGTGTTGGTTGTCGTGCT
>JADBJO010005103.1:65000-67298 GCA_016801955.1 Conus betulinus
CAAGTTAGCTACTACAAGACTGACATCGATACCAACCAGCGATGGCTGGGCGGTCAGCGATAATTGTAACAGAAGAATAGCTGATAGCGGGTTTATTAAACACTGCACGGAAACTACCGGAATGACAACACATTGATAAAGACAATAATAACAGGCTTTTGATTTTGTCAAGGAGCAGCCGCCATGGCGAAGTGGTTAGCGCCGTGGGTTCGATTCCCATTAGTGGGATTTAATTTGTGGGATGTGTCTGCCCCAATCGGTTTTTTGCACAGAGTTGAGTTTTGCTATGTGCTCAGTTGGAAAGACTGGGGCCACGCAATCGAGTTTGATTAACATAATGGATGCACCTCTGAGAATGCTGCTCAGATTTTCTGAGTAACACTGCAGGTGTCTGTATCTCTCGGGCCTGGTTGACGCCAGGATATATTTTTTTAAAGTAAGCGTAGATTATAGTCGTGTCATACATCTCAAACCATACTGGAAATCCGTAGCATCATTTGCACCATCCTTAACCTCATCGATCAGCACAACAATTAATCTCAAATTCTAAGACCCCTTATTCTTTGCTGTCATGATCACCTCAGTCTCGATTTCCTCTCCACGTCTATGACCTTGGTGAGGTTTTGTCAGGGTCACGGCTATCAGCAACTTCATGATCGCTGTCGTTGGGTGGACGTGGTGGCGCCCTCCGGAAGAAGAGCTCAGTCCAGCTCGCTCCTTGACTAAGCAATTATCATCGTCAGTAGGATGCTTAGTAGGTGGTGTCTGAAGCGTGTTGGATCATGACAGGAACCACTGAAGCGACTCGGCAGCAGCGCAGTGTCTTCTCCAGTGGGTTGCCTCATGACGTCTCGTCGCTGGCAGCTCCCTGTGGTTGTGTGTAGCGTTAACGAGCCAGGCTGTGGCTGTCTGCAGACGGCGAACTGGAATGAGCGGCGTGGAGCGCAACGCCACCGAGGTGGCATGGAGACGAGACAGAACAAAAAAAAAAGGAAAAAAAAAAAAAAAGAAAGAAATAGGAAAGAAAAAAAGTAAGCCAAATTATTCAAAGGCGCCAGCCAGACTCGGACGCGCAACCTCTTACTGCAAACTGTGTAACTGATACACTATCCCTAGCAGACACTGCCTTCTCTTTATGCTGAATACACTCCGAACTCCGTGTCTCTGGCAGCAACAGCAGCAGCAGCAGCAGCAGCAGCAGCAGATAGCAGCCACAAACGGCTCATGGGGTTCACCCCCCCCCCCCCCCCCCCCCCCCCCCCCCCCCCACCCCCGCTTCACTCCCCCGAATGCCAATAACACTTTTGTGCGGCATAATGAGGAGGAGGATTTGCGTCTGCGGACGGTCATTAGCATCAGCATCACACTGGCATACTTAGGCGGCAGCTGCTGCCTGGAGCTGGTATCCACGGAGATGGCCCTGAGAGGTCTGACCTCGGTAGTTAGGCGGTTCCTAATCGCTGGGCATTCCAGAGATGTTGCAGCGTGTAATAGTGCCTGTCTCCGCTTCTGTCGCGGAGGAACACTGCGCGTCACAGACCAAGGACGGTCTGGAACGAGTGGGACGAGTGCCAGAGACATGTCAGCTCTGCCTGGCACTCGCCTGAGATGGCGTGTGGCTGTGTTAGCAGACTGGAGAACGGATCGAGTCTCCAAGGATGGGCTGTCTGGAGAACTTGTCAGCAGCAGAGTGGGTTGGAAGAAGACCTACACGATGCTTCGAAAAGGGTGGATGGTGTGGGTGGGTGGATGGGTGTGGTGGGTGGGAAAGGAGAGAGAGAATGCCAGCCACAGCTACCGACCAGGCCGAGGAGCTTTGCAGGAAGCGAGTGGAAACGGGCCGTTTACGAGTTCAGTACAGCACAAGAATAATAAGAGAGAGAAACGAAAAAGGAATCAGCGCTAAAAAGAAAGAGAAAAAACATTAGAAACAACAGCAACAACACACAACAATTACTACTTACTACTATACTACTACTACTACTACTACTACTGCTACTGCTGATTATAATGATGATAAAAATAACAATATAATGAAAATAATAATAGTAATAAGAATAATGATATACTACTACTACTACTACTACGACTACTACTCCTACTACTACTACTACTACTACTACTACTACTACTACTACTACTACAGATGATAATAATGATGATGATGATGGTGATGATGATGACGGCGACAATGATGATTTATTTTTTAAGGGCTGAGCTCTGAAAGCTTACAGACGCAAACAAGTTCACAGAAACCTATCACATATGAAGAGCACACACCAGCACATCACCAACGTT
>JADBJO010005103.1:79878-99878 GCA_016801955.1 Conus betulinus
AAACATGCACAGACAGAGAGACACACAGACACACACACACACACACACACACACACACACACACACACACACACACGAAACACACGAAAGCACAGGGAGAGAGAGAGAGAGAGAGAGAGAGAGAGAGAGAGAGAGAGAGAGAGAGAGAGAGGAGAGAGAGAGAGGAGAGAGAGAGAGACGAATACGAATACGAATACGAAAGATTTTATGTGTTGGGCTTTGTGCCCATTCACATGCGGACAATGGGGGGGATGGGAACAATACAAACAAATACAGAGCATAAGTTCAAATAATGATAACAAACTTTACAGTTTACATTACATGAATACCAAGCTTTCCTTGATAACAAGAACTTTGGATAACACATTTAAATGATGACTGTATAGTGATTGCGTCATATTTTAAACACGATTTCCTTTCCAGCCACACTGATGTCAGAACAATAGTAATAAGCAAGTTCGTGATAGTTAAGCTGCTTCTAAACGAAGATTTCCATTGCAACCAGCACTCATCTCACAATCTGTCTTTTTTTTTTTCTCTGGTCCGATCCGATCGTGTTGATTGGACTGTCCATTCTTTTCCTCAAAACACTTCGTTATTGCGTGAAGAAGAAAAAGCTTTCTTTCTGTCTTGAAATGTTCATTCCATTACCTGGATTTTAATTAAACGGAAACTTTTTTTCTTTGGTGGATGGTGGTGGATATAGGGAGAGGATTGGATAGGGTGGGAGGGGGGGGGGGGGGGGGGGTGAGCAGCAGGGTAGGGGTAGGGGAGGGGAGGGGAAAAGTACTCTTGGCAATCTACCAAGTCCACGTCTCTGGTCCGGGTTCGTGCAAGGTTGGGTGTGTGTGTGTGTGTGTGTGTGTTTGTGTGGGACGGTTGGCGTGCGACTTGGGGGTCTGTTCTGTGGGGGGCAGGTGTCCCTGTCTATTGTCTGTCACACACAAGAGGTGGGCGGACCGAGCCCTCTGTGCTAGAGGTTCATCAGTTCATCACCCCGGGGACTTCTTTGAGCTCTTTCTGTGCCACCATGCGGGGGATCGCTTGATTAAGATCAGGGTCAATCCTGGGATGGGGTGAGGGTTTCGGGCGAGAGAGAGGGTGGGGAAAATGGAAGATGGGGATAGTGGGGGGGGGTGTGAGGGGGGGGGGGGGGGGGGTGTTGCTGTCTTTCGTTTTTTTTTTTTTTTTTTTTTTTGTTTTTTTTTTGGTGCCTACCTTCTTCCGTCTCGTCTTTGTCTTTCTGTCTGTCTGCCTTCCCCCCCCAATCCCTCTCTCTCTCTCTGTTGTCTCTGTCTTGTCTGTCTGTGTGTCTGTGTGTCTGTGTGTCTGTCTGTCCTCTCTCTCTCCTCTCTCCTCTCTCTCCTCGCTCCTCTCTCTCTCTCCTTCTCTCTCTTCCTGTGTAGTGTTGTAATTGTTGTGAGTCGTTCTATCAAACGTCTCTGTATATCTACCTCTGATATATGAGGTCTGTCTGCCGCTGTTCCCTTTGCCTCCTCTCATACCCTCTGTCTGTCGTCTGTCTGTCTGTGCGTGCATGTGAGGGAAAGGTTTTTATGCCGGGGCGCGTGTGTAGATGTCGCAGAATTGTTGGTGCGTAGGACTGTCTAGCGGGGGGGGACGTGGGAGGGCATTTTGTGTTTTAGAGTCCGCTGGCGTAAGACTGGCTTGAGAGGAGAGAGAGGAGAGAGAGAGAGGGGAGGGAGAGAGAGATAGAGAGGGAGAGAGAGAGAGGAGAGAGAAGGATGGATCCCTCCAGACGTTTTTTTTTTTTCGAGAATGGTTGCTGACAAGCAAACAAACAAACAAACAAACAAACAAACAAAAACAAACAAAACTGAACAAACAAAAAAAAAGAAAAAAAAAAAAAAAAAAAAAAGAAAACCACAGCGTGTCTCGGTGCCAAGCAAAATTTCAGGCGAGGTTACTCAGCTTATGAGGACTGACTGCCCCGAAGGGCGAACACTACCAGTACATCACCGACATCTCCTCATTGGACCTGCGCCAATCTGCCCAGACATTGGAACACCGACCGTAAAGTAGCTCCCAGTCTCTGACTTCACTCCCCCCCCCCCCCCCACTGCTCCTTTTCGCATGTATCACCCCTCCTCTCCCCCCCAACACCCTGTTCCCTCCTACCGTCTACCCGCCTACAAACACGTCCAAGCCAGCTTTTCCACCCCTTCCATTCTCTTCTTATCGCTCTTGCATTATTAATAACCCGAAAGTGGTTTAAAGTCTTTGTACAGTAATGTAGTACTAAGGTCTCTCTCTCTCTCTCTCTCTCTCTCTCTCTCTCTCTCTCTCTCTCTCTCTCTCTCTCTCTCCCCATCCGCTATCTGTAAACTTTTAAAAAGTGTTGATTACATTGTTACACTGTTGACATCAGTTCCTTTTTTTGCCTTGAAAATGACTCCATCGATGCCAAATGCTTTAATAATCTGTCATTAATAGGCCTGTTTCATGTATGGAGTCTCTGTGAGTTTGGAGTAGATTAAAAAAAAAAAAGTCGAGAAGAAAGCCGCCAAAAAATTACAACAAAAAAAAGAGGTTAGAAAAAAAAAAAACAACAAACAACAACAACAGCAGCAACAAGAACAGGAACAAGAACAAGAACAAAGAACAAGAACAAAGAACAAGAACAAACAACAGACGCCCTGCAGACGCAATCAGGCTATGACCGAATCACAGGGCGGCACCAAGATTGCAAGCGCAATAGGTCAGAAAACACAGGAAAGCGCCAGAATTAGACAGAGACACAACAGGTCAGACATATGTCAAGCCGCCCTGCTTGCAATTGAAATATAGGTTAAAAAAAAAAAAAAAAAAAAAAACAGAAACAGACACAACTGCGGCTTAACTAGGTCCGACATGAACAAAACAGAGGAGGGGGGGGGGGGGGGGGGGGGGGGGGGGGGGGGGGGGGGGGGGGGGGGGGGGGGGGGGGGTGGTACGTGGGTGGATGGGGGGGGGGGGGTGGACGGGTGCCAACTTTATCATAAGAACAGATCAGAAATACAGAAAAACCATCCGCAGTAGGCCTACGGCTAAGGCATCAGCTTTGGGGTGAACATATTGTGCCAGAAACTAGAGCAAGACAAGACGCTAACATTGGAGATCGAGATTAGTCAGACATACAGAAAATTGCCAACACTGCAATTAAAGTCAGTCCTAAAATCAGATCCAACAATTACAGCCATGACAACAACAAAAGGGGAGGAGGGAAGGAGAACGGGTGACGCGCCAAAATTGCACTTAATATCGATCCCAAACGCAGAACGGTGTCAACTTTGTCGTAAGAATCAGATTAACTATACAGAAAGCCTATCAAAATTCCATAATTACGAGGCGACAACTTTGCAGTTGACATTGGTAAGAAATGCGTGAATGGTTCCAATATTGGAGGTGAAATAGGTCAGAAATCAGCCAAATCAGCCAGAGAGAGAGAGAGAGAGAGAGAGAGAGAGAGAGAGAGAAGGAGAGAGAGAGAGAGAGAGAGAGAGTTATTTTTTCATCTTTTACTTTTACTGACACCGATTGTTCGTTTTGCTCTGTTTCAGGTTCTCCATGTGCAACAAGCGGAAGGTAAGTTTTGCACCGAACTTTTCTTCCTCTGATTTGAATAAGCGCATGTCACAAACACGTCTTTAAAAAGTGCATTGTTGCATTCTTATATTTAGAACACTGAGAATGTTTTGTCAGTGTTTCGTATCTGGTTTCATGTCTGTAGTATCCATAAAAAGGTAGTACACACCAACACTTCTGTCCACATATTGCACGACGTTGTACATCACTCCAAT
The DNA here is from genome assembly GCA_016801955.1 of Conus betulinus. Classification (NCBI taxonomy): domain Eukaryota; kingdom Metazoa; phylum Mollusca; class Gastropoda; order Neogastropoda; family Conidae; genus Conus; species Conus betulinus. The sequence continues at coordinate 83,679 of JADBJO010005103.1, forward strand.
TATGATGAGAAAGATGTCGAGATGAAACATTTTCGAGTAAATATCAAACGTTTTACATTAGTGTTGAATACAGAATACTCTTTGGCTGTATTAGAATGTAGATGTTTAGACGAAAAACAAAATTTGAATTGGATTTTTGATTGACGTGACAGAACATCGCATAGTTATCATATAAGTTTCACACACAACAGTAACTTAGAGAGAGAGAGAGAGAGAGAGAGGAGAGAGAGAGAGAGAGAGAGAGAGAGAGAGAGAGAGAGAGAGAGAGAGAGACGGCCAGCCAGCCAGACAGACAGACATAATAACACAGACAAAACACAAATGCCAATACATAAGGAGGCTGACAAGCAAAAGCCAATGCTCAACAACCACAGAGACAACAGCCGCAGCAGCCGCAGCAGCAGCAACAGCAACAGTAACTACAACAAGCTTTTCCCTTCCACCTATCTTTTGATTCCCTTTTTGTCTTCCTTTTAAACTCCAGCGTACCTCTCTCTCTCTCTGTCTCTCTCTGTCTGTCTGTCTCTGTCTCTGTCTCTCTCTATCCCTTGTCTTTCTGCCTGTCTGTCTTTGTCTCTCTCTCTCTCTCTCTCTCTCTCTCTCTCTCTCTGACTCTGTCTGCCAGTCTCTCTCTCTCTCTCTCTCTCTCTCTCTCTCTCTCTCTCTCTCTCTCTCTCTCTCTCAAGAAGCCAAGAAGTATTTCTGAATGAACGGTAGTAGCAGACATCAACATTGTCAAATTTATCGCTTCCTGTTTGTGTCTCTGTCTGTCTCTGTCTGTCTGTCTTTCTGTGTCTCTTTCTCTGACTGTCTCTGTTTCTGTCTGTCTTTGTCTTTGTTTCTCTTCCTTTCTCTCTCTCTCTGTCTCCCTCTCTGTGTTTCTGTCTCTGTCTTTCTGTCTCTGCTCTCTTACCCCCTATCTCTCTCTCTCTCTCTCTCTCTCTCTCTCTCTCTCTCTCTCCTCTCTCTCCAGCAAATCACGAAAAGGAATCATAGACACAGAGAGAGAGAGAGAGAGAGAGAGAGAGAGAGAGAGAGAGAGAGAGAGAGAGGAGAGAGAGAGAGAGATATTGTAGTTATCATTTTCTGTTGATGCTCGCTCATAAGGGGCCCAGGCCCACAATACATGAATAAACTCTCTGAATTCTGAACCCTATGCATCCCTCTTGTGTCGACAGCCAGCAGCATCTGCCAGGAGAAAGTGGCCGACGTGGTCTTCCTGCTGGACTCCTCCTACAGCATCTGGACCCACCAGTTCAAGACCCAACTGGGACTTCCTCACCGACCTGGTCAGCGCCTTCACCATCGGCCCCAACAACATGAGGGTGGGCGTGGTGACCTTCAGCACCCGGGTGAGGCTGGACGTGGCCCTGGACCAGTACATGGGCCCGACGAGGAGCTGGAGAAGGCCATCCAGAGCATCCAGTACATGCAGGGCGGCACCAGAAACGGGGGGACGCCATCCGGTTTGCTCATACCAAGATGTTCACGGTGAGTGGTTGATGGTGGTGGTGCGGGTGTAGTGTAGTGCAGTGCAGTGCAGTGTAGTGTAGTCTAGTGTGTGTGTGTGTGTGTGTGTGGTGTGTGTGTGTGTGTGTGGGGGGGGGGGGAGAGAGTGGGAGTGGGGGAAGTAGGGGTGGATGGGGGTGGGGAGAGTGGGGGAGGAGGGGGGAAGGAGGGTGGGGGTGGTGTTGTGTGTTTCTCTCTGTGTGTGTGTGTGTGTGTGTGTGTGTGTGTGTGTGTGTGTGTGTGTGTATTATCTACTTGTACTAGAGAAAAACTTAGTACTCTTTAGTTTGTGTATACATATACTCATACACGCACACAACGTGGACTTTTGAGAGAGAGAGAGAGACAGAGACAGAGACAGAGACAGAGAGACAGACACACTCACACATACACAGACAGAGACAGAGACAGAGAGAGATAGAGACAGAGAGCGCACAGAATTCACACACACACACACACACACACACACACACACACACACACACACACACACACACACACACACACACACCCTGTTGTCCTTTTCTCATCAAACGAGTCTGTAAAACATCTCATCCGGCACCTATCTGGTCTTTTTTTTTTCGGGAAACAGCCGGACCACGGCAGTCGGCCATGGGCGGCCCACATCCTGATCCTCATCACGGACGGCTACTCTTACAACAGCACCCAGACGGCGCTCGAGGCTTCCATCGCCAGGAGCAAGGGCATACAAAGTCTTCGCCATTGGGGTAGGCAGCGGCGTGGACGAGAATGAGTTGCGGGCCATAGCTAGCGATCCGGATGATCGTCATGTGTTTCACGTGGGAGAACTACGACGCCTTGAAGAAGATTGAGAAGTCTCTGGCTCGGAAGACTTGTCACAGTAAGTTGTCCCCCCTTCTCTCCTTCCCCCCGTCTCTCTCTCCCTTCCCTGCATCCCCCCCCCTCTCTGTCTCTCTGTCTCTCTCTGTCTCTCTCTCTCTCTCTCTCTCTCTCTCTCTCTCAAAATTCCAGGTTGCGTACGTGTGTGGTGTGTGTGTGTGTGTGTGTGTGTGTGTGTGTGTGTGTGTGTGTGTGTGTGTGTGTGTGTGTGTGTGAGTGTGTGTGTGTGAGTGTGTGTGTGTGTGTGTGTGTGTGTGTGTGTGTGTGTGTGTGAAGGCAAACTGAATCTAAAGGAATGCATAGTAATATTTACTACATGCCATGGATCCATCCAATATTAGGTACCGTCTCGCTTTTTACTCTAACATCACGATGAAGAAGTAACAAAGCATCTAAATATAAACAAACAAATGAAGAAATAAATACACACACACACACACACACACACACACACACACACACACACACACACACACACACACACAGAGACACACAGAGAGAGAGAGAGAGAATTAAAGAGAAAAAAGCAAAATAGTAAATACAACTTAAGGGCCCGCACTGGTAGTATTCTTTGAAGGCGTTGTTGATCTTTCAATAAGAAAATCACTACACATAATTACTTCACGTCAGATTAACTCATAGTTGTCAGTACAACTATGAGTTAATCTGACAATAAATTGGTTTCAGACAGTCAGTACTTCACTGGTTAAGTCTGTTTTGCGGGTAAAGCTTCATCAGTATTAGTATGATTATTTTCCCCTTTTTGTTGCTGTTTTATTTTCCGTTTCTCTCCCATCCGTTGATGTGGCATTATTCTCCCGCGCTGCACATTCCGACGTCCACACACACTCAGCCACACCTAGGTTTGTTCTGTGGATGCATGGTCACAGAGAGCAATCACTATCAAGTTGCCATGAGACAACTCACGTGAGGAAACACTGTATGCTTCCGAGTCATTTCGGGGTGTCCAGTGGCGTCTTTCATTTCTTAACCGAAATACAAAGGACACTATTCATCAAACCCCTGACGAAACAATTGTCAATATCATTATACCCTTTTGTTTCTTTTCATCAGTCTGTCCACGTAGGCTGATAGTGTCAAAAGTGATCACATGATCATATTCGCCTCAAAATGCCGTTCATAGTCATCATCATCGCCTATTTCCCCTCCTGGGGTACAGGCCGCTAGCCAAGGACCACCAGGCATCTCTGTCCTGGGCTCTTCTTTCCAGCTGGTTCCAAGTCATCCCCATGTTCCTGATGTCTGCTTCTAGGTCCCTGCGCCAGGTGTTCCTTGGCCGACCTCTTTTTCGTTTCCTTAGGGGTTCCATGTTAGGGCTTGGGCTTGTCTGGTGATGTTGCTTGCAGGCTTCCGCAGCGTATGTCCAATCCAGCCCCAACGTCGTTTCTTGATTTCCTGCTCTGTGGGCAGCTGGTTTGTTCTTTCCCAGAGTTCGTTGTTGTTGATGGTGCCTGGCCATCGGATGCGGAGAATTTTGCGCAGGCAGTTGTTGATGAACACCTACCTGCACTTTCTTGGTGGTGGCATATATACCGTTGCAATCAACTAAACCCATATCACGAAGTTTCATTATTTTCATGAAGAGACTTACTCCTTTCACATTTTTTGGAAACGTTCATTTTTTGATACAGAGAAGTGCCATGCTGTTTATTGAATGGCTTGCTGTCTCCCTGACAGAGACCAATGGCAGCAGACCCATTAATCCAGAGGAGCCGGATGATTCCAAAGACACTGCCACTAAACGTGAGTGTTAGTCAATACGTAATGTAATGCTGCAGCTGCAGCCGCAGCTGTTGTTGCTGCTATTGTTGCTGCTGCTCCTGCTGATTAGATGATGAGATGATGATTATGTGTGCTGTGTGTGTGTGTGTGTGTGTGTGTGTGTGTGTGTGTGTGTGTGTGTGTGTGTGTGTGCGTGCGTGCGCGCGAGCGCGCGTGCGTGTGCTAGTAGGGTATGCATGTATGTAAAGGATTCGAACTGAAAAAAGGCTGTAGTTTTCTATGTGTTGTTTACTTATATGCCTATTTATTTATTTGTTTATTTTTTCTTTGAACAGGCTGCGGTGGTAAACCAGCTGACATCTACTTTCTGTTGGATAGTTCTAGCAGTATCTGGAGTGTTCATTTCGGGGTAAGTTATGCGCGTGTGTGTGAGATTATGTGTATATGCATGTGTGCATATATAATGCATAAGCGCGTGCAAGCATTTGTACGTATACGTGCGTGCGTGTGCTCGTGTTTGGTCGCTTACATGTGTACATGATAATCTGTAGAGATGATGTCATAAATATGAATGATGATGACGACGGTGATGCGTGGGCACATTTGTGGATTTATTGGGCAATGAAACATGTGTATGTCATTGTTAAGGAGCACACCATTTATTGACAAAGTGCCACTTCTTACCATGAGCGAGTGTGTGAATAGTAGACACTTACAGTGCGTTTTGAGAGTGACTTGCATCGTTTGCAGAAAAAAATGTTTTACTCTGCAGTATATTTTTTTCTATTTTGTTTATCTTTGTTCTACTTTTTAGATCGTATTTTTTCTTTTGTTTTGTTTTTTTTCTCTCCTTCTTCTTTCTTTCTTTCTTTTTCTCTCTCGTTTCTTTCTTTCTGTCTATTTTTCCATTCCTTTCACTGATTCTGTCATTTTGTTTGTTACCTCACTGTCCGTCTGTCTTGAGTTCACTCCTAGCTTAGGGATATATGGGGGATTTTTTTCTTTCTTTTTTTTTTTTGCCTTCTGTCATTCTTTGTACCTCTGTCGCTCTCTGTGACTACCATTCATTTACCGTTATCATCTTGAATTATCTGAGAGTCTAACTTTGTTTTGTCTTTCATTTTTCATCTCCATCTACAGCTGTACTTTACGCATGGTTTCTATGAGGATGGTTCCTACGTTCTTGATTGTTGTCTGTCTTTGATGGTCATGCAGGGAACGCCTGGAGGCTTTCACTGTTCTCGTGTGTTATCCTGTCGATCTCTTGTTTACTGCTTTCATTGAAACATCTCATTGTTTCCTTCGTTTGAAAAGAAAAGAGACGGCATGTTTCTCTCTGTTTTCATGCCTTCAGCGTTACTCTGTAGAGATGTCTCAGAATTAATTTTTCTTTTTTTTTTTTGTTGTTTTTTTTTTTTTAAATGATATTTCTTCTGTCTTTCCTTTGTCTGGCTCCTTGTATGTCTTCCGTTCATTGCTATTTTATAAGGCGTTGCAGCTGGCTTTCGTCCATCTTCCTTCCTTCTTTCCCTGTATTCCTCTTTCACTGTCACTCTCTGGATATGGTTTCGGTTTTTTTTTTTATGCATTCTTTTTATCTTTCTGCCCGTCTGCCTTCTGTTTATTGGTATTGTCTGGACGTATTCGAGTGCTCCCTTTTTTCCTTTTTAAATTATCTCTGTCTCTGTCTCTCTCGCTCTGTCTCTGTCTCTCTCTCTCGCTCTGCTCTGTCTGTCTGTCTGTCTGTCTGTCTGTCTCTCTCTCTCTCTCTCTCTCTCTCTCTCTCTCTCTCTAGCTCTGTCTCTGTTTTTGATTTACAAAGTTATCGAAGTTCTCTTACTTTGTTCCCTGAGCCCCCGCCCCCCCCACCCCCCCACACACACTCTCTCTCTCTCTCTTTCTCTGTCTGTCTGTCTTTCTGTCTGTCTGTCCTGTCTGTCTGTCTGCCTGCTCACCTCGCCATGTCATCCTGCCTCAAAGGAAGAGGATGTTGACGCCCCTGTTGCAGGAAGAGCTCCAGTTCGTGTCGCAGCTGCTGCAGGTGTTTGACGTGGGCGCGGAGAGGACGCGGGGTGGGGGTGGCGGTGTACAGCGATGACGTGCACAACGTGGTCTCGCTCACTGACCACCAGACTGTCCACAGCGTCCGCCAGGCCCTGAACAAAGCCCCCTACCTGACAGGTCAGGACGACTCGCAGCGTCAGCGTAATAGCTAATAGCTGTTAAGTCTCTGGGTCAGCAAGGAAGCGTCACTTCTGTGCGGACTGGTCCTTATACGCTGCGTCAGTTTTGCTATGCCACAATGCCCATGTGGTACTGAGTTAGACAAATGTGTGTGTAATAAAAAAGATGAGTAAGGGAACAGGATCTTGTCGAAAAGACGTAGAAGATGCCTGGCTTGTGGGCTGACCCCAACGCGCTGGTCAGTTTTCAAGACTTTTGTTTTGTGTATTTCTTTTGTGCTCGGTGTGTTGTAGAAGTGACAGTCAGTCAGTTTTTTTTTTTGTCGTTGTTAAAGCTGGTGGTAACAATGTACTGTTTTCGCTGGGAATTTTGGACGTTTTGGGCATTAGAGGCAAAAAAGGAAAATGGTGAGGGAATTTAGGGATGCTACAGCGAGCAAAGGAACACAAAGTACGTCTGAAATATCAAGTCGTTCCACAGACCTCAAAGCCAAAGTTCACACAAATGTGTAAAAGACCTGTGGGAAGATGAACTCCACTCACAGGCAAACATGAGACCCACATAGGCTTTGATAAACAGTTCCTGACATCCATCTTTAGAAACCTAATTCAGATAAAAAAAAAAAAAAAAAAAAAAAAAAAAAAAAAAAACATCTTTAAGAAGGCTACATAATGCCTTCTCTGCTTTTAAATCATGACGTTGGAGTAGAAACCCAGTGCTTGATTTGACGAGCCAGTGTCAGCTACCTTGTTAATTAGCGTTAGGATTTGATATAGGCAGGTAGCTTCAGACGCCATACAGACCTTGTTCAGAGAATTCCACGTGATGTGATTATCTCCATATAATTTGATTATCACGTTAAGATTCACAAACACACACACACACACACACACACCACACACACACACACACACACACACACACACACACACACACACACACACAAGAGAGACGGAGGGAGGAGCGGGAATTATAGACTTGCTCACAACGGCACTGGTTTTGAGTTATAAAAGAGAAAAAAAAAAAAAATCCACCTCCAGCTCTACACACAAACCAGAGGACATTATGATCTATGACACACGGGAAAATATTAACGGCCGGACACATAACTTCAAAGGATATGCCTTTTTCACCCCAAGCATTTTAAGACAAGATATGTGTTGATTGTCTTGAAAACGAAATGAATTTCGATCACATGAAATAGAAGCTAGATGGCTAAAAATGTGTTTTTGTTTTCCATTTCTGTCTCTTTCGTTTACGTATATGAATGTATATATCAGGAGACGTCATTCGCCAAATTTTGTAAACTTCATTGTCATTGTTCTGAAAAAAAAAATTAGCTGGTACTCACCTGTTGTTATGGACATGTCATCGCATCATAAGGGGGACAAATCTTGCCTTCTTCCCGCTTCTCGTTCCTGTTTTTCTCTCCGGGTAGAATGACTGTGATGTGTTTCACGATAGATTATTTTGTTTGCATGTTGCAGTCGTTTTGAGCAAGGAGAAGATTGCGCAGAAAATGGACGCTTTATTCATGAAAAATCTTATTTTCCCCTCGCAGGCGGCACTAACACAGGAAAAGCGCTGCATTACGTCCGAACTCAAGGCTTCGCTGTGGCCAGGCAAGAAGTGGCGCACGTGATCATCATTCTAACGGACGGGCAATCAGCGGACACTAAAAATACTCTGCAGGAAGCTCGTGCAGCGCACGAGCAGGGAATTTATGTTTTCTCTGTTGGGATTGGCTCGTCGACGGACGTGGAAGAGCTGATGGAAATCGCCAGCGATCCGGATGAAAATTTCATGTTTCACGTGGAAAACTTCGGAGGGCTGCAGCAGATACAGGAACTGTTGGCTATTAAAACGTGTGATGGTAAGTCCCACTTACAGTATTGGATTACTATGTGTTACCCCTAACCGAGAAGGTTGTGTGGTGACACTTACAACATTGCATCACTGTTTATTACATCCACCAAGAAGATAAACCAGTCTTGCCTCAGTGTTTATTACTCTACTAAGGAGGTTTTGTGTCCATACCCACAATATTGTATCAACGATTTTTATCTCCTGCAAGGGAGTTAAAGGTTCATACTTACAAGAAGGTTAGGGTATTCACACCGACAATATTACATCTGTGTATCATCTTTGCCAAGGCGGTTATGTGTTTTTACTTTGCAAACTTCATCAATGTATCCCCCCCCCCCCCCCCCCCCCCCCCCCCCCCCCCCCCCTCAAAAAAAAAGGAAAAAAGAGATGGTTTTAACAAAGACAACATTGTATAAATTTCTAGCAGCTCCGCCAATAAGCATGCGCGTTCAGACTTACAGCATTGTATCAGTTTCAATACTTCTGCCAAGACGCTTATCACGTGCGTCTGTTTGATCGTGTGTGTTTGTTTGTTTGTCTGTCAGTAACATTGAGTGGTTTATTTGTTTGTCTGTCAGTAACATTGAGCGATCTGTCTGGCTATATATCTGTCTGTCTGTCTATCTATCTATCTATCTATCCATCCATCCATCCATCCATCCATCCATCTATCTATCTCCATACCTCATTCTCACTCTCTCTGTCTCTGTCTCTGTATGTCTGTCTGTCTGTCTCTCTCTCTCTCTATCTGTGTGTCTCTCTCTGTCTCTCTCAGTTTCTCTGTCTGTCTCTCTCTCTGTGTTTCTGTCTGTGTCTGTCTGTCTGTTTCTCTGAGTGTGTTTGTGCGGAATCGTGCGCATGATGTACTAAGAAATTCCGTCATTGTTTGTCATTCCAGTGCAGCAGCCAGACTACCAAGGAGACCAGGCGGCATCAGGTAGGCACAGAGTTGACTTTTGTCCATCTTAAGTTCAGTGACTTTGCAGCGGCATCCATAGTGTATTTGCTGGCAGTCTTGTTAGTGTATATCGTGTCTATGACTGCTCGCTTAAAAAGGTGTATGTATCACACACAGTTTTGGGGGAGCGGATTCATCTTGGCTGTTCGTAAATCTACTTTGAGCAGCATGTTTTGTTGTTGTTGTTTTTTTCTTTAACAGTATACACTGTATTTATGATTGCGTTTATTTATTGAAAGATATTATGCATGTTTTACTATATATATTTTTTTTTTTTCTTTCTTTCTTTCTGTTTCTTTCTTTCTTTCTTGGTTTCTTTCTTGCTTTCTTTCTTCTTACTGGATCATGGATCACTATTTATTTGTTTACTTTTTTTTTTCAAATTTTGAATTTAGATCCTGGTAGTTTTCAACAGTACCAGGTTTGGTCATTAAGATTATTTGTGTATTAGTTTAGTTTACTGAGTTATATCTATTTACCTATTTATTTAGAATTTAAATCTTGGTATAACGATAATTTTCTGTACTACTACAATTCAGTGACATCTTATTAAGTTGCCACGATAATGATAAATCCATGTATAACAGTAATTCCTTGTCAAGTAATCAAGCCATCTCTTATTCTACCACCGTAACTATTACTACTTCTTCTACTACAACCATGTCTCTTGCCGCTTGTGATGCAGTTTGCTCCTGCTACTAATATATTTAGCGGCAACTGCTAAAGATCAAACAGAAAGTGGCACTGTGGGTCATAAATTTCCTTTCAATTCAGCATGACCGCTGTTAGTTTACTAGTTTAGGGTCCGAAATATAGATTTTAGACCAAACTGATGCTACATCCGAGGCTGCCACTGATTACTGGCCAATTTTGCGTCGCGTCTGGTGGTCACACAATGGCATCTGCCAGGAAGCAGTTATGTCCCTTGATGTTATAATGGAATGGCCTGTACATGCCTGCACCCTATGTCAACATAGCGCAGGATTCTAAGGGTGCTGCTGACTGGGTTTTGCAGGTAATTAAGGACGTAGTTCTTTGGGTCCGGAGGCACAGAAGGGTGTAATTCTTTCTTCTTCAAGTTGCCATCGATTACCTGGCAATGTTCCAAAACATAGTACCTGGCAATGTTGAAAAATGAATTCTAATGATAACTATTCTAATGACAATGAAGACGATGAATGTATCAAATACTTCTTTATGCTGTAAAATGAATTTTGGTGATAATGTTTAAAATGATAGTGAAGATCATGAATTAATCAACTACGTGTATCAACCTCGTTCTTCAACCATTTTTCGTGTGGACTTTTGCAGACTGTCGGATCACCTCATTGACGGACATTGTCTTCGTTTACGACGCTGCTTCCGTCAGTCGAGTGGAGAATGACGTCATTTCCGCGGTGATCAGAGATCTGGTGCAGAAAATGGACCCGGACCCGCACATGGTCAGGTTTGGTCTGGTGCGAGAGAACTGTTACAAGGGAGACAATATCGACCTCAAGACAGGAGCAGACGTCAAAGGTTCTGCAGGTATTTACTCCCTTTTTCCTATGCTATGTTGCACACACACACACACACACACACACACACACACACACACACACACACACACACACACACAGAGAGAGACACAGAGAGAGAGAGAGAGAGAGAGAGAGGATAAGTGTAATGTTACTTATAGCCAAGCCGATCGTGTAGGCCCATTTTAGGGCTATCACCACGTTGAGGTCCACTCTCAAGTCACGTGAAAAGAAATCCACACAACTCATGAACACACACTTCTAAAAAAACACATCGGACATTTCGTTCAAACGTTTCTTCCATGAAATTTTAGATCCGATGAAAAAGTAATGATCTCGTTCATAAACTCCAAAAATCTTACCGGGGGTGGGGACATCTCTGAATAGGGGTTTTTCATGGAATCTGATGCACAGTGTTTGTGTCTGACAGCATGCAAGTGCCAACACTCTAAAAGAGCATGTTTCATTGACAGTGGCACATGACAAGAAATGCGCCAAAGAGCTTCTTCGTCTTTTAAAAGATAAGAATGGATGTAAAAGGAGAGGCCTGTTTGCAAGAGGGCACAAGACTGTTTCTTCTTTACGGCCGCTCCAGGAAGATGGCTAAAAACTCTTTAAGGTTTGGGCAGATTAGGAAGAGTTTGTTAACCATCTGCGAGTTCCATGCTTGTTACAGAGGTCTTTGACATAAGCCCCAGCTTGGGGTTTCAGATCGGTGTGAGGGATAGACAATCCGCTGAAGTCTTTGCTTTTTTTGTCGCATTCTTGGCAAGCTGATTAACCACCTCTTTGTCTCGAATGCCCACATGATTGGGAACTGATGCAAAACCTACGTTTTATCCAGAGAGAGAGAGAGAGAGAGAGAGAGAGAGAGAGAGAGAGAGAGAGAGACAGAGACACACACACACACAGACACACACACAGTGACACACACACACAGACAGACAGACAGAGAGAGAGAGAGAGAGAGAGAGAGAGGAGAGAGAGAGAGAAGAGAGGGAGAGAGAGAGAGAGAGAGAGAGAGAGAGAGAGAGAGAGAGAGAGAGAGAATTTTATATACATAGTTCAGCTGATGACACAGAGACTCTCCGGGGCTGTCAAATTTACACAAGAGAAAAAGTCACATCTCCAGACAAACCAGACATTTGACAAAACACCGTACGCTGAAAAAAAAAACCCTCAAGGAATTCTGTTATGACAACCAGCTGAACTATTTACACAGAAATGAGGTCGTGCTGAAGCGATAGTCATCTTTGCTTTCACAAAACCACATTAAAAAAAAAAATGAATGACAAATATTTCAACCCCCTCCAATCCCCCCCTCCCCCTGCCCCCCGCCCAACAGCACGCACCGTGCGTATGCACTGTACACCTCTGTCTGTCTGTCTGTCTGTCTGTCTGTCTGTCTGTCTCTCTCTCTCTCTCTCTCTCTCTCTCTCTCTCTCTCTCTCTCTCACTGTATCACGTCATGTTGGTGAACAGTGTAAAATGGACAACCAGCGTCCACTATGGACACCGTACTTACAATTTCCATTACCTTATTGCCAGACAACAAGAAATGAGTCTAGGCACGTCAGTAATAGCTAAAACGAAGAAAGGTCATTTGTTTTCCAAAACAAAGATAGGAGAATGGCCCTAAAAAAAAAAAAAGGAAAAAAAAAAAGAAAACAGTAGACGACATTAAAGAAATACACAAAATTAGAAAAAAAAAGTAAATGAGTAGGTTTCATATCTATTTGATCTGTTCCCTTTCAGGCCGTCCTCCGGAAGTCCATTCACCACGGGCTGCACTCCCTGCTGAAGCGAGTCCGCCTCCACGGCTATCTGACCCCGGGGGACGTGGCCAACAATGCCAGACCCCTATCCCGCAAAGTCATGGTTCTCTTCGCGGGCAGCAAGATGGCGGACTCCGGCGCCGTGGAGAAGGAGCTGATGCGCCTCAATTTCCAGGGCGTCGGGGTGCTGGTGGTGGCGATGGACGCCGGGAGGCAGCACCTGGACATGCTGGGCAGGGTGGCCTCTGTGATGCCCGTGGAGGTGGACCCTGACAGCGACCTGCCCGAGGTGGGACAGCGAGTCTTCCGGGCCTTCTGTGACCTGAACAAGAGGCTGTCGGCGCCATGAGAGCGTGACTGTGGTGGACGACCTGAATGACTGTGGATAACGTTCTGTAGGAGAAGACCCGTGTGTTGGTGAGGTTGGACGACCTGGGTGAAGTAAACTGGGTGGGATCAGATCGACACGTCCAAGTCTGCAGCAGAGTTGCCCCCCCCCCTTTCTCCCCCCTCTCTCCTCTCTCTCTCTCTCTCTCTCTCTCTCTCTCTCTCTCTCCTCTCTCCCTCCCCCTTTCTCTCTCTCTCCCCCCACTCTGTCCCTCTCTCTCCCTCCCTCCCTCCCTCCCTCTGTCTGTCTGTCTGTCTCTCTCTCTCTCTCTCTCTCTCTCTCTCTCTCTCTCTCTCTCTCTCTCTCTTCCCACCTTTTTCTATGTGCGTGTCACCAAAATGAAAGGAATAAGGTCAGGGTTAGATACACACACCACCGATTCACTGGCGTGGTCAACGTTCGATCGGCTTCATCATCTTACTTTCCCGTGAACTTTCCTTGCACTTTTTTTTTTTTTGCTGCCTTATATTCGGTGAGTGCAAGGGGGTAATACTTCCACCCCTCTCTGCTCTCCCCTCCCCTCCTCTCACTCTCTCTCTCCCATCCCTCTTGTGCAAAAACGACATCCAGGATTTTTTTTTTTTTTTTTTTCAGTTCTGCGACACAGCCCACAGGAGCGGTTAACACAAGGTCGTCATTGCGCAACCCTCCGGAGGAGACGCGCTGCGCTGCTGCTGATCCCTTTGATCGTGGTTCAGTGGTTTCAGGTTTGATCATCTTATGATAGACGCCATCAGCTAGATCCCCTATCCGTCGTGCTGACAATAAGATCTTGGTCACTGAAGTAGCATAAGCGAGAGTTCTTCTGAGGAGAGGAAGGATGGTGCGCCAGAACAGAGTCCATCAAGTCTGCGAGAGACCCCCCATCAACTTACAAGATCGGGACTGAGAGGAAGAGAGAGGAGAGGGTGGGGAAAGGCGAGGAGGAAGGGAGAGTGAGGGGGTGAACAATGCAATGCTGTTTTTGTTTAGTTTGCTTATATTTGTTTGGGGTTTCCTTCGACTGTGCAAAGACGATTCAAAGTCGAGGATGAGGAAGTGGTACACCTCACGTGATCCACGCATAGACGAAAGAAAAAATGTAATGTGATGGAAATCCTTGCTGGTCTCAATGGAGACACTTTGGTGTGGGATATACGAGAGGGGCGTTGTGTTCAACAGATACGTGAACTGAGTGAGACCGCTTTGGAGAGTGTGTCTCAAAGACCTGTGTACATAGAGAACGAAAGATTACTTGCAGTCTCCAGTCATTGAGTATTGACCAGTTACTTTTGGCAGTATTGCTATTACATGTGTCGTTGCTGTTGTTATTGTTGTTGTTGTTGTGTGGCGAAACCTTCGTTGTTTACGTTGCATTTTTCAAAAGTTGTTTCGCAACAGCCACCACGGTGCTATTTCAATATGGTGATAGGATGATGATGGTCCAATTTGTAACCAATGTTTTGTATTTGCTGTCCAACCATCCGAATGAATCCACATGGAATTTCAATGTATAATTTAAATTTGTGACGGTTTGAATTTGTTTTTATCATGTTTGCTATTCACAATATGTCCTTTCATAGGCTGCATTTAAAATTCAAAATCCATTCTTGCATTTTGGAAGCCAAGGAAACGATGCAGCATACGTGTATTCAGATCCAAATCCATTGGAATGACAATCCACTTCATTTATGCGGGTTGTCATCTAGTCTGTACATAAACCATTTTATGACTGGTCTTTATGAAATGATTTGCTGACCTCTACCCCCAGCCCCACGTCTTGTACCCCGAGACCATCATCTCGTCCTCCAAAGGTGTCTCAGCCTGCTTTGTTTACTTATATCTATATACGTCTCTGCTGCTTGCACTGACTTTTGATGTACAAGTCATACACATGATTTTTGCTACGATTGCATGTTGGGACGAAAGGAAGGGGTAAGCGGGATTTGCTTTCTTTCATTGTTTCTTTGACGTGTTTTTTTGGTTTGTTTGTTTGTTTGTTTGTTTTTTTAGTCTTGCAAGCCAGCAAGAATTGAGAGTTGATGAACTAATTTATTTGGATGGATATTTATTTCTGCTACTGTTGTTATTGCCATTCTCAAAATGTTGATGGATGATTTGCTTCATGTACTTGCTTGTTTGGTTTTTTTTGTTTGTTTTGTTTGTTTGTTTTTTTGTTCATCTTTTATTCAGCTGTCAGAGTGGTCGCATACTGCTCCAAGGTATGAAATCCACACACACACACACACACACACACACACACACACACACACACACACACACACACACACACACACACACACACACACACAGCAAAGATACAAAAGGTTGCTTTACTTTCTTAAACCAGAATTTGCCGCCTTATGTGGCGTTCGGTAATTTACTCTTTGACAGTTACTCTGTGTGCGTACAGTATTTTATGCCTTGTTTATCATGATTTTTAGTATTCATTTGGGTTGTTCCATCCTCTGTGCCATCTCAGTGGCTCTGCACCCACGCCGCTCGTTCTGACTCATCCTTCACAGCACAGCTCAACCCGCCAAAGCCCCGGTACTGGCAATCCACAGGGAGAAGGCAACGTCCAGTCGTCATGAAGCAACCCAGAGGAGACACTGCACCGCTGTCGAGTCACTTCGGCGGTGTTTCAGTGGTGCCTGTTTTGATCCAGCATACGCAGGATACCATATACTAAGCCTCCCACTGACGACAAAAATTGCTTAATCGTGGAGCCGGCGTGAGTGATCGCTCCCTTCGGAGGGCGCCACAACAACTTCTGTCCAACGACAGTTCCCATTAATATGTCGATTCCGGTGACCCCGACAGAAACAGACCAAGGCTGTAGGGTGTACGACAGGGCTGTACTCTATGCTTGTTTTCAGAATACAGCCCAATGTCAACCAGAAATGCAGACACCTGCAGTGCTGGTCAGGAAATTTGAACAGCACTTTCACAGACGCATCCATAAAGTGGACGAACTTGACCGTGTGGTCCAAGAAGTCTTCCCAGTTGAGCCCATAGCAAACTCAACTCTGGGCAGGAGCCGGTCGGGGCAGAAAAAAAACTCACAAACAAATGACTCTGATTAGAATCGAACTCACGACCTCCCAGCCGGGAGTCCGCGACGCTTACCACTTCGCCACGGGGCTGGTTTATGGATTGATTATGTCGAAATCTGTCAGAAATAGCTTTCTGTTCATGTAGGATGTAAAACACGTAGTCAGCGTGTTTTGGGTGTTCAAGAGGCGTATTTCTTTATCCAGAAAGATGTTGGGAATTGCGCGCAACTCACACTCCAACACATCTCGTTACATCGGTTTGTGCAACTGCTTGGAAGCAGACAATTTAATACTGACATGTATTGCAATACCAAGGTGTACGCTATTCATGTATTTATCTATTCCTTTATTCATTAATTTATCT
>JADBJO010005103.1:104878-112378 GCA_016801955.1 Conus betulinus
CATCGCTGAAAGTAGAAAAAGCATATTTCGTTGGAAAATATCGCTCCATATTCGTAGCTGAAATGATAGCGATACTTATGGCGTTGACATTTCTAATTGATTTACCACAATCAATTTTTCAAGTGTTGTTTTGTGTAGATTCGCTGTCAGTGCTACAATCGATTAAGTTTTTAAATTCAAATTCAGATAACTTTATTTTGAAGGAAATTCAACATTTAATCCACGTCTTGATATGTAAAGGAACAGAGATATAACTTCTTCTGGGTTCCTTCACACTGTGGAATTTCGGGCAATGAACTTGCTGACAGATGTGCGAAAAAAAAAAAAAGGCGCTGAAAATGGAACGAGGGTACAAACTATTTCCATACCGTTCACTTTGAAAAGAGGGTCAACAAATTTTAAAACAAACAGCTTGGGAATATTTTAGAAATGGGCAGAACAAAGCTGCTCATGTTCAGACACAAAATAATCCTCTTTTTAGTATTGATCATTTCAAAAGCATCCAAAATCTGTACATTTATGATATGCATCACTACAGAAACTTCGTTTCATATTTCATCGATTGAAACTGGATGCTTTTAGAACTAAATATAGCTCTGCAACAAAATGCATATGCGGGGAAACAAAACTGACCAGAGATCATGTTTTGTTCGAATGTGCGCCTCTCAAGGCATTTCTGCCACATTTATCAGGCATGTCTGTGACAGATATTTTTTTTCTGATATTGATTTTGCTTTGAAAGTTACTTTCTGCCTGATTTGTAGCCCAGTCAGGTATTTGCTTTAATCTGATATTGATAGGGTGTGTAGGTTTGCTTGTTTATTCGTTTGCCTGTTCAATTGTTTTCTGATGTTATGTACACACCAACCTCCGCTCACTCCCAGCCCCTCCCTACACACACACACACACACACACACACACACACACACACACACACACACACACACACACACACACACTTGTAAGCAATATGAACAAACTCTATCTATATCCTTCTATTTGCCTGTCTATCTCTCCTTTCTTGTCTAATATCACATAGTTTGTGAAAAGACGTTAAATTAAAGTACTACTACACACAAACACACACACACACACACACGCTCACACACACACACACACACACACACACACACACACACACACACACACACAACACACACACACACACACAAACACACAAACACACACTTGTGTGCGTGAGCGAATACATACGCGCAGAGAGAGAGAGAGAGACTTGCAGCGCTGGTCAGAAAATGTGATCAACACTTTCACAGACGCATCCAGTAGGTGAGAGAAACTCGGCAGTGTGGTCCCAGTCTTCCCATTTGAGCCTATAGCAAACTCTGGGTAGGAGTCGGTCGGATCAGAAAACATCCCACAGATGAATCAAACCCACGACGACCTTCCATCCGGGAGTCCGCGACACTAACCACTTTGCCACAGCAGGCTGGGCTGTTCAGAATGTTTAACTAGACTCTGAAGAACAATAGAAATATGATACTGTGAGTATAGCCTAATGACAGTGGCGTGGGAACCGAAGGGGGGAAGGAGGGTGAAGGGGGGGGGGGGGGGGGGGAGGGGGCGCTCTTATTGAAATAGTGAAGCCAAAAGATATGCACGGCATGGTTTTTACAGTGTTCTTTCTGCCTCTCGCTTTTACAGGAATGTGGAAGCAGAGAGAACACCCTCTCTGTAACTTAAGACACTTCTAGTTCCCCCCCCCCCCCCCCCCCCCCGCCCGCCTCCTCGCTTTTACACATATTTTGGAAACACTCCCCTCCCCCTTCTTCCCCCGCTCTTGCACAAGATAATGAGAGGGCGAGTCTCTCCCCTCTCCACCCTCTCCTCACCCTTCCTCTGCCTTTCATGCCCCCCCTCCCTCCCTCCCTCCGCTGTGTAACAAACATTTGGAAAAAAAAAGGCGCGCAGTGGCGTCAGGTCAGGCTGTCGCGCCTCCTTGCCCCCCCCCCCCCCCCCCCCCCCGAATGCAAAAATGCAAATCTTCTTCCATTGCCACTGAGCGATTGCTGATAACGATTATCATCATTACAGAGTGAATGCGTGTGTGCCTAAACGTGATAAAGGACGAAAGGAAATCCTGCGTGCCTGACCTTAACAGGTTAGTTGAAAGTCTATAAAAAAAAAAAAAAAAGGGCAGGTGACGTGGGAGAGAGAGCGGAGCCAGATTCGGGGACAAGGGGTATGGGGGCTGTCATGTTTGTGGACAACTATCACCACCCCATACTACTGACAACCCACCCCCCCCATCCCCATCATCCCCCCCCCTCCCCCCTCGAATATACAACCGAATGCACTCGTTATGTTAAATCTACATTTAAATGTGCTCAGCAAAGAGATCGTATCACTGGCCTGTGTGGCACCAGCCCCAAGTCTTTGTCCCCCCCCCCCCCCCCCCCCCCCCCCCCCCCCCCCCCCCCCCCCCCCTCAGGCTGGAATCCTGCTTTTCTTGGCAGGCCTACATAGCCGTTCAGTACCTGCCGCTTGCATCTTTAGAATGGGCACATGACGAATTTTGACTTCAGGAGTCATAATAAGGGGCGAAGGAGAAGGAACAGGGAATTGAGAGAAATGTGTGAAAACTTTTCTCGTCCTCGCTTGCTTTCTTACGAGAATGTACGAGGGGGAATGGGAGGGGGGGGGGGGGGGGGGGGGGGGGGCAGGAGGCAGGGGGAGGGGATAAAATTCTATCAGCCTGAGCAAAGCAGGATCATGCAGCTCTATCAGCCTGAACATACCCGAGTTTGTTTCAAATCGGCTTAGAGCCGCAGTGAAGGAGAGAAGCGGATTAGAGCGGCAAGCGGAGGACAGCAGAAAGTGTGGTTGGGTAAGAGTATGGTAGAACGATCTTTAGTGCCTATCCTCCTAAACAGCATATTTCATTAAATCTTGAAAAATGTTTTTCCATATATTTGTTGAGAACACTTTCAAAGCTTTTCGTGTTGGTGAAATATGCTGTTTAAAATATGTCACGCTCCCCCCTCCCCCCCCCCCCCATACCACACACACACACACACACACACACACACACACACACACACACACACACACCTACTTCAACTAAAATTATTTCTACTACTGCTGCTGGCTACTACTTTTTTTTTTTTTTTTTTTTTTTTTTTTTTTTTTTTGCTGTCCCAACCTTTGAGCTACCTCAGAGGCAGTGCACCCACGCCGCTCGTTCCGACACCCCGTCCACAGCCACAGCCTGGTCAGCCCCGCCGCAGCCCCTGCACCGGCAATCCACAGGGAGCAGTCAACGTCAAGTCGTCAAGAGGCAAACCCACCGGAGGAGACACTGCACTGCTGCCAAGTCACTTCGGTGGTGCTCAGTGGCGCCTGTTCTGATCTAACATACGTAGGACACCACCTACTAAGCCCCCTACTGACGACAATAATTGCTTAGTCGCGGAGCCGGCGTGAGTGAGCCATCCCTCCAGAGGGGCGCCACCACGTCCGTCCAACGACAGTCCCCATAGACTCGCCGATACCGCTGACTCCGACGGAACCAAACCAAGGCCACAGACGTGGACAGGACATTGAAATTGAGATCACCATGAGAGCAGGGCATGAAGGGCCACACAAATTCGAGACACTTTTTATGCTGACCGATGAGAATGAGGACGATTAAGATGATGCTACGGATGTCCATTTCAGTCTGAGACAATATGACAGGGCTGTACTCTACGCTTCCTTTCATAATATATACCGGCGTCAACCAGGTCCGAGAGATACAGACACCATCAGTGTTGGTCAGGAAATTTGAGCAACGCTCTCAGATACGCATCCATTAAGTGGATGAAACTCGACTGTGTGGTCCTAGTCTTCCCAACTGAATCCGCAGCAAACTCAACTCTGGGTAGGAGCCGGTCGGGGCAGAAAAACATGAATCACATGATTCTGATGGGATTTGAACCCACGACCTCCCATCGAGGAGTCCGCGACGCTAACCACTTCGCCACGGCGGCTGGTGGCTACTACTACATCTGTTACCACCACCACTCCTACCATTACTGCTGCTGCTTTCTACTACTACTACTACTACTACTACTACTGCAACTACTACTACTACTACTACTACTACTACTGCTACTACTACTACTACTAATGTTATCATTGTCGCTATCATTATCCGATCACAGTACGCCGTTTTTTTTTGTGACTCAGAAATGTTTACATTGTGATAAGTTTATGATAGACACGGCTCTCGTATTATTTGGCATAACGCAAAATATACATACAGACATAACTACAAATTCATGATGTGCACCAGTCTTCTACATGCCTTCATTTCAAAGGCTTGGATCCTTAACTCCGGTTTTAAAGGTCACTTCTGACTAAAATCCTACCAAACAGAGAAGAGCAGCAGACGAAGTCGGCATGAACTATAGAATCATGCATGGCCTTAATATGAAGACTACCTGCTGTTCTGCCACGTGTTTCATGTTCTACATTGAAGATACCACCAATAGCTTTAGGTGCCACAGTCACAGGATGGAGCGTACTTGTACTCATGTCCCTCCTCATCACCACCAGACCAGGCTTTGGAACAACTGAAACATCCCTACAACGGGCCCCCTCATTGTCAGCCTACAAATCCTCTCTGAAGAATTGCCTCAAATAAAGTTTGTACAATACGACCAGTTTCCTTCGCTTTGCACAAGGATGGAGAGGCAGAGTAGTAAACACAGTGCAGTGTGGATTTCGATCTGTGCCCTCCACTTGTGGCTTTTGTTCGTTAACGGGATCACTGTAGTAAACATTGCGAAGAAAAACAGAATACGAGTAATTTGCATGTAAATGAAGTAGAAAGAAAACAAGCACGCTAATGCATGAGTTCTCAGAGTTTGTTGAATAATGTAGCAATAACAAGCATTCGTGACATTAAAAATCCGTACAGGTCAACATGCCTATATTACATCCATTTTTCCTACACAAAGCAGATAATTGAGGATATGAAAACTACTCCATTTTCAAAGACATGACCACTTACCTTTAATCTCTAACAATTCCTGGTGACCTTTAGAACAACCCCCAGTTACCTTTAGAACAACCTCAGTTACAGTAAAACTATCGCTGGCTGCATTTAGAACAGTGCCCCATGACCTTT
Source organism: Conus betulinus (assembly GCA_016801955.1). Classification (NCBI taxonomy): domain Eukaryota; kingdom Metazoa; phylum Mollusca; class Gastropoda; order Neogastropoda; family Conidae; genus Conus; species Conus betulinus. Next base: position 110,007 of record JADBJO010005103.1, read on the forward strand.
CCGACAATCCTCTGTGACCTTTACAATAATCCCCTTACTTTTCTAACAATCTCCACTGACCTTCAGAACAACTTCTGATGACCTTGACAACAATCCCCCGTGCTTTTCTAACACTCTCCACTGACCTTTAGAACAACTTCTGATGACCTTTACAACAATCCCCCGTGACATTTACAACAATCGTGAGTTACATTTAGGACAAGCCCTCACGCTTGATGACAAACTCTAGAAACCTTTACATTTCCCAGTTTTCTGTTCAAAGTTTCCCAGCAAATTTTTGCTACAAAAACAAGTCACATCCACATCAATGCTCAGTTATATATATATATATATATATATATATATATATATATATATATATATATATATATATATATATATATATATATATAACACAGAGCATTACAGCAATGCCTGGCTGACAGTATTTACAACTGCTGTTGACCTTTACAGTAATTCCCAGTAAAACCTTTCAACAGCACCGAGTGTCCATGACAAAAAAATTTCCAGTTTCGCTTTCAACAATTTCCAGTAACAATCCTCAATGACCATTACAACAGTTCTGAGTTACAATGGCAGCCAATTCCAATTCGTTTACAGCACCCCCCCCCCCCCCCCCCCCCCCCCCCCCCCCCTGACTTTCACCGAATTCCTAGTGATCTTTACAACAATACTGCCACCTTTGAAAATGTTCAGTTGCATGTAAGGACCTTTACAAAAATCTGCAATTCCCTTCAAAAAAAATTTTCCCGTTACCGTTTCCAACTTCCCGTTCCCTTTTCCAAATCCCTGTGTTATCTTAACAGCAATTTCGATTACTTTTACAACAGCTTCCAGCAACATTGAAAGATCTATCGTGATTTTTACAGCCATCTCGAGTTTCCTTTACGAAAAAAAAAAGAAAGAAAGAAAGCGGGGGAAAAGCATCCAGTATACTTTTGAACAATAGTGCCAAACTTCTTTACAAAATCTATTTCGTACATATCGTAGAATACTTGATATAATAAAAAATAAAGAAATATATATATATATATATATATATATACTTCTTTATATTCGTAAATATCGTAGAATATATTGATATATATATATATATATATATATAACACATATGCCCTAAAATGTGGTGCTTTGAAATGTGCTGATACCCAGAAAATATCATTGTAATATATAAGATTACGAGAGAAGCAAAGTGAATTCATTTTGTGAGAATTCTTAACAACGAAAATCCACGATAAGAGATATACCAAAGAAACACATGACAACTGTATTAGTATTTTATCTAGAGCCAGAATTCAAGTTTGTTTACAAGAAGCGTTGGGATACAAAGAGTTAATACGCAGTACAATCGTCATGTACAGACAGAATACGCACACAACCAGTATGTCGGGTGAAAAGAGAAAAAAGGAAGTTCCAAATGTACAATCTACACACAGACGTTGGAATTTATGGGTGAAGATGTTTATCAATGACAAAACTCAAAATACCTTTATCTCTTATAAATATGAATAAAATGCACACCTATCCTAACAGTCTTTCTATTTGTGAATGGCAGTTTTTAAACTTCAGGATAACTGGCATGTTTCCAAAGCCTGAAATAAACGACTTGTTTCCTTAAATGCTGAGAAAATGCATTGAAAACTCATCTCCGATTTCATTTTCAGCCGAAACCGTTATTGTTTACATTGCACTGAAATTTCAAACAATTAACAGACGGAATATCAATAGTCGTTCTATGGTAGTGCAATACTGAGCAGAGCAAACTTCAAGGATGTGGAAGTATGAGTAAATATCTTTCCTGACCAGAACCTCCTGTGAACCTCTGATCGTTAGAATACGCCTGATGTATCACCAGTTTTCAGTACTGCAGTTATTACAATACCTTAAAAAAAAAAGCATAACATCTTGAATAAATGAATACGATTGCATAAATCAGTCGACTTATAAATGAAATGTTTCCTGATTATGGATTTTTCGAGGAGGATAACATATCTCCTGTAAAACATAGTGTGTAAATAATCATTGAATATTATGTTTCTACTCACTGCTTAAAAGTGCCTGCATATGCAAATGCACCCATACTAATACCTTTCAAATTGGAAAAAAAATACAGATTTTTTACGAGTAAGAATTCTTCTTACAACAATAAATTTCATTACAAAATACAGTTAGAGGTTTTACGTCTATTCGCGGAAGAGACTGTTCTCTGCGTGTCATCAGGGGAGGATGTAATATTTTCTACGTGTCATCAGGGGAGGATGTAATATTTTCATTGACAGGGGTCAGACGATCGTGTTGTATACATGAACAATTCGTGTGGAAAAATGCAATCTTCCGTTTACTGTAATGTAAGTGATCTCATAAATTTGAAG
>JADBJO010005103.1:114878-117378 GCA_016801955.1 Conus betulinus
GCTATTATTATGATTATGATTATTATGATTATGATGATGATTATTACTATTATTTTTATCATTATTGTTATTTTTATTATTATCATTATTGTTATCATTGCCATTATTACCATCATCATCATCATCATCATCATCATCATCATCATCATCATCATCACCGTCGTGGTCGTCAACACCATCAACAACAATAGTAATGATAATAATAATAATAATGTCATTACAATTTTCATCGTTTTTTTTTTTTTTTTTTTTTTACAGCACAGGCAAAAAGTCCCATTAGTTTTGTAGCAACGAACCATGCCATATACATAACGTAACATGCTGGGGTATCCATGAAGCTATTCACTGCGATAAACCTGTGTCCTGATACATCGCACAGCCCACTGTATCACCCACACGTACACCAGCGAGTTGCATGAAACGATGTTGCCAGCATCGCGAAGTCAAGTGATTCGCACACTATTCACATTCAGTAACAAGGATATTTCACAACATTCATTCTGCCCTACTGATAGATGTCCAGTATAAAGATAATCTACGATGCGCACGTGCACACGTCTCTGTAATGATACCCCACTGTCATGGTGCCCTAAATTTAATGTTTACTAGGGGTATATTTCGTGTTGATAAAACGCTTATAATGTATGACCTCATGACAGTCGTGCACATCATATAATACATCCAGGGGCGGATACTTTAGCTTAGGAGACGGGAGGGGGGGGGGGGAGGTTGCAAGAAGTTGCTTGGCAGGGTGGAAATGAGTAGGGAAGAGGTCACGTAACGATAGCGGCCGGGGCAAAAGGAGGCTGAAGGAAGGGTGTGTGTGTGGGGGGGTGGGGGGGAGGGGGACTCCTGTTCGGTGGATGATGGGCGGGAAAAACTCAAGACCCCTCACCCCCAACCTCACCCCGAATCACTTTATTCACCAACATTCCTACCACTCTTCTGACTCAGGTCTGGTAACCATAAAGCGATTCAGCAGCGTAATCGACGTGTACGTCATGATGACTAATGTTGGTGTAGTGTATGTTTCTGTTCCTTCAAAATTACGATGGCTGAATAAATTTTCATACAAATTGCAAAATGACTGTAAATCCTGTAACTTCCCCCTTCCCTTCCACACACGTACATGCACATACACACACACACACACACACACACACACACACACACACACACACACACACACACACACACACACTCAGAGAGAGAGAGAGAGAGAGAGAGAGAGAGAGAGAGAGAGAGAGAGAGAGAGAGAGAGAGAGAGAGAGAGAGAGAGAGAAGCGCTATTTCTCCCAACTAACTCAAAAGTAACTAACAAAGTAGGACACGTAAGGGAAACAAAGAAAAAAAAACCGGCAGAAACACACTTCCACGTTCAACTCCACTTACAATCCGTCAGGCACGATTGCATGATTGCCATACCATGTGTTACAAGCCAAGCACTGCGCAGTTAAAACTGGCACAACGCACACCACCAAAATTAATGGGAGTTCAGTTTGTGGCACCAGAGTACAGATCGATTACTTTATCTTTCCTGACTGATACTACAGAGAAGAGACGAGGAATTTTGTACTGTAAATATGGTCTTCTGCCCCAAACCGTCATGTTTCTATACGAAAAGCACAGAATTGATGAGCTCTTGTCCTTACATCTTTCTCCTAAACGGTTCTGCTCCCGCAGCTGTTGAAGCGAAGTAGTAAGGATGTTGACAGAAAAGCTTATCACGCAGGGATCTTAACAGGCAGCTCGAGTGACAGACTTCCTAGACACGGGTGCTGTTATTTTGAGACAGTAATCGATGCAACATCTTTGGTCTGCAAGACTTTGTTTTTGTTGAGCTCAAATTCTTCGTTACGCACGCAGACGCGCTTCTCGCATTTGGCTCTGTTATTATTTATTTATTTTTTTTTTTTTTTGCCATTTTAAAATGTTACAGTTGTACTCTTGATTATGCGTGACTTTCTTATCTCACGGTACCTATACCTGTCTGACCGCATGTAACCGCTCCCTCCCTGCTTCTCTCTCTCTGTCTCTGTGTGTCTGTCTGTCTGTCTGTCTGTCTCTCTCTCTCTCTCTCTCTCTCTCTCTCTCTCTCTCTCTCTCTCTCTCTCTCTCTCAACACAATCCTACAGACAGTTAATATTTTTACAGCTCGTTGTTACCCTTCGCTAAGAGAGGCGTACACGATGCGAAAAGAACACTTTCTGTTTTCCTCAAACCTTTCGATCACTCTCCTGATCTCCTCCTCTCCAAAGTCTAGTAGTGAGGGTATTGACAGAAGTCTTTGTCAGTCAGGGACCTCAGCAACCTGCTAAGATGGAGGAACTTTCCTTACGTCAGTGCTGAAATAGAATGGTGGTGATGGGTACACCACAACTTGCTGCACTGATGCCTAAACACACACACTACACTTCTAGCTGCCCGACTTTTTTTTTTTTTTACTGTATTTAAAAAGATCCTGTGGTTTTGACACTCGATGACGCACACCTTTCTTATC
>JADBJO010005103.1:122378-129878 GCA_016801955.1 Conus betulinus
GACACACATGCCAGTCTCCCGTACCAATCTCAGATGGTCAGTATCACTCATGCCAGTCTCCTGCACCAATCTCATATGGTCAGTATCACTCATGCCAGTCTCCTGTACCAATCTCAGATGGTCAGCGTCGCACATGCCAGTCTCCCGTACCAATCTCAGATGGTCAGTGACACACATGCCAGTCTTCTGTACCTATTTCACAGAAGGTCAGTGTCACATATGCCAGTCTCCCGTATCTATCTCAGAGAAGGTCAGTGTCACACATGCCAGTCTCCCGTACCAATCTCAGATGGTCAGTGACACACATGCCAGTCTTCCGTACCAATCTCAGGAGGTCAGTGTCACACATGCCAGTCTTCTGTACCTATTTCACAGAAGGTCAGTGTCACATATGCCAGTCTCCCGTACCTATCTCACAGAAGGTCAGTGTCACACATGCCAGTCTCCCGAGAAGGTCAGTGGCACATATGCCAGTCTCCCGTACCTATCTCACAGAAGGTCAGTGTCACACATGCCAGTCTCCCGTACCTATCTCACAGAAGGTCAGTGTCACACATGCCAGTCTCCCGAGAAGGTCAGTGGCACATATGCCAGTCTCCCGTACCTATCTCACAGAAGGTCAGTGTCACACATGCCAGTCTCCCGTACCAATCTTAGAGAAGGCCGGTGTCAAACATGCCAGTCTCCTCTACCAAACTGAAAAAAAAAATGGTCTGTGTTAGAAATGCCCGTCTTCCGTACTAATCTCAGACAAAGCCTTTGGCACATATGCCAGTCTCCTGTGCCAGTCTCGGAGAGATCAGTGTCACACAAGCCAGTATTTTGTGCCGATCGCGACAGTCAGTATCATACACAGTGGTCGAATGTGCCAATCTGTAAAGGTCCGTGTCTTTCATACATGACTCCCGTGCCAGAAGACCAGTGTCCCTCAGAAGACCAGCGCCACACATTAGGCTCTTGTACCAGTCTGAGAAGACCAGTGTCATACTTGTTAGTCTGCTACCTGAGAAGGCGGTGTCATATGTGTCATTCTCTTATGCTAATCTGAGTAGACTAGTGCCACACTAGTCAGCCTGTGATGCAAATCTCAGAACGCCACAGTTAATTTCATAAAGTCTTATGCCAGTCTCAGATGAGTTGATGTCACGCATGTCCGACTCGTGTGAGCCAGTCTTAGAATTCTATATTACACGCGCCAGTTTTATGTGTCAGAAGACTAGTGTCACGTGTACCAGTCTTATGTGACAGTCTCAGCAGACCAATACAAAACATACCAGACGCATGTGCCAGCACAAAATAAACACTCTCAGAAACACGATTTTCAAAGGCCAGTTTTCAGGCAGCCGTCTTCGAGCGCCAGACCACGGACCGTAGTAGAATGGAAAGCCAGTGGTAGCTTGTACGTATCACACGGCCCTTTGTAAACTTGCGGGCAGGGCTGTTTTGACTGGCATCGGGGGAAATCTTCTTACTGTCATGAGGTTTAAAATTATGGAGTGTGTTGATTGTCTTACTGATGCGAGTTGAATATTCATTCGCAAATTGAATACAAAACAAAACAAAACAAACGTGGGGCATTTTTTTTTTAAAAACAGGCCCACCTGTAAAACATCAATAGGCAGTTATTAATGTGTCATTTTTTCTCTGTGTGTGGGTGACTGTTGAATGAAATTGTGACAAGGTAACTGAAATCTACTTTGAACTTGTTGTTCTGGCTGTGGTAGCAGACGTTCGAGTCACCGCAAATGTAAACGAAGCTGCGTTCCGAGTGGTCAAAATAAATTCTATTCCGGTTGGCTAATAATGACATTGACCCTAGAAGACTGAGGCTTCTTAACACATTACGCTACACGTCTTCCGTAACAGTGCGGCTGTCCGTTCATCATTTTTGCTATTGTTTGGTGATTTATTGAAGGAAAGGTCTCCTTTGAATAGTGCAGCCCAGACTGGCACAGCTAGACTCTGTAATTTAAGCATGACCAGATGTAGATTTCACTTGCAAAAAGACGATGTTTTTAGTACCGAAAGTAGATTTCCTTACCACACGCCAACCCACTGAGCATTCTGAATGCGGAGTGGATCATGTGTGTCCCCTATATTACGATTAGTGTCCATGCTGACTGGTCATACACACCAGTTTCCGTCGGTCACTGTGGAGTCACACGTGGTTTCCTCATCGTCAGATGACCAACCCTTGCTGTCTCTTTTACGTCGGCAGGATCACATCCCAAATATATTTTCTTACTGGCCTCGTTAACAATGTAACTTAGCGTGCTTCACGTGCAATAGTGTCCACGGTTTCAACTGACATTGTGTCCAGCATGATCGCCCTTCACAACGTTCATCGCAGTGGCAGAATCAAAATATCAAATGAGGCCCATGAGATAGGATGCAGGGCAAATAAAGATGGGAAGGATCTTCGTTTCGCCTCTTTTTCGAACAACTCGCCTTTGAGAAGCCCCCTTTCGCTCGCGTGGATAACTAGCCTCTTCCAGGCGAGAGAGGTGCGCAGTTGGTTCGGCTGTCCTCTTAGGTAACAACACATGCCAGCTTCTTGTTTTCCGCTGTGCAGTGAGGTTGGTCTGCTGCTTGCACATAAGCTTTGCCTGCAAGCCGTGCGCCGTCTTTGTGTGCTCCCAGCTTGATAATTTGACCCTGTCGCTTATAGCTGTGGTGAACACACAGCCAATCCGTCAACAGCAGGCAGACACCACGTCAATCAGACAGACAGGAACAGGTGAATGCCTTCATCATGTGCTATGGAACTCCAGACGAAGACGAGTACACTTTTCCGGTCCGTTCTATTTCTTTTCACTGAGCAGGTCCCCGTGGCCGCATGGTCTAGGCGCTGGTGAACTGCCCTGTTTCTTTTGTACCAATCGGAGGAAGCTTACAGAAGTTTTGGTGAAAACGAAAATCTCGCAGCCTGACAGAAGGAGACGAAGAAGAAGAAAAACAAAAGTTTGAGCAAAGAAATCTCTGCTTTATCTCCTTTCCTTTACAATCCATTCTTTCTTCCATGCAAAAAAAAAAGAAGAAAAAATCCACGTAAAAAAACAAATGCAAACACAAGCAACAAAAAATTTTGTCTTTGAAAATTAAAGCTCAGAAAGGTTATCTTTTCTAATCATGCACCGGTGTTATTTACGGTTTTAATTTTTTTTTAATCTAGGCAACATGAATAGTAGAATCCACTGATTGATAGACAGAATAGTGGCAGCTTCATTCTGCGCTTTCGTGGCTTGTAATGGTGACCGAGCTGCTTGCTGTGGGCATGTCTCACGTGCGAAAAAAGACAAGCCTCACCCGTCACAAGGCCCGTATAACGAGTGAATGGTACAGCCAGTTTCACGCATCATAGAGGCAGCACAACATGTCTCGGATGCTAATTTCACGTACATATCAAAAGATGAATACCACCAGTGTGTTTCACATGAACATCTCACATTTAAGAACGAACAACATCATCATCACTGTACACCTTAATATTCTTCATTAGATAATCCACCCCCTGTGTTGGCTGTCGAACTTGGATGTTTGTATCGCTTCACTTGCTGGTCCAGGCTCTGGCCAAATCCGCACATCAACATCAACTAGCCATTCATAGACCCTCATCTAGCCGTGCATACGGTGCCAGGACCTGTCACAGCGATGCCACCCACCAGCTGGCTGGAGACACAATGTCAGAACTATCAGAGCTCAGCTGGCTGGTCTCTTAATGCTAGTACCTCCCACAATCACCCAAAGCGTTCCCCCGGCAAGCCGCACAGTTCCATGCTGATCCTAAGCGTTGCCTGGCTAGTCTTTGCAACAGCAGAGCTGGCCGGAACTACCCTTAGCACAAACTGGAAAGTGACACACAACACAGTGCCACACACTGTCATACGCGGATCCTATCCGTCTGCAGTTTATCCGTATCGTGCCATAATCTCCTAGAGCATTCTACAAATCGGATGGACAGTCTCAGAGTCCTGGAACCCTCTCAAGCCATCATAAACAGTCGGATGGCTGGCTAGTCCTATGGGATCAGAATCTGTCAGGGTCATCCTGAGCATCAGCTGGTTAGTCTTACAGTACTTGAAACAGCCAGACCCTTCCTTAGCGTCTAGAACCAGAATCTTACATAGTCATCCTAAACGTCAGCTGGCTAGTCCTATAGTACCCGGAATCTGTCAGATCCTTTAAATATCAGCCTGCCAGAACGTCTCGCAGTGCCAGAATCTGCCCTAAGCGAGGTCACTGGCCACACAGAGAGGGGAGAGGTCAGTGCCCCATGTGTCAGGCGGTGAAGCGGATTCCTTGGTACCTCCGGACCTGCAGCTCCTGGGGCTGCCAGGTGTAGTAGACGTAGCAGGGCGTGAAGTGGCTCTCCACCCGAGTGTTCTCGTCGTCTTCCTCGTCCTGAGTCCGCGAGTGGCCGAACACGTAGCTGGCGAACCTCGGCGCTGAAACACAGCGTCAGGAAGTCGAACATTGCACAGACGACCCTGAACTGAGGGAGGGAGGTGAAGGAGGGGGAGGAAAAGGAGGTGGAGGAGGAGGAAGACAAGGTGGAGGACGAGGAGGACAAGGAGGACGAGCGGGAAGAGGTTGATGAGGAGAGGAAGAAGAGAGAAAAAAGAGGATGGTGAAGAAGAAGAAGAAGAAGAAGAAGAAGAAGAAGAAGAAGAAGAAGAAGAGAAGAGGAGGAGAGGAGGCGAGGAGGAGGAGGAGGGGGAGGAGGAGGAGGAGGAGGAGGAGGAGACGAAGACGAAGACGAAGACGAAGACCAAGAAGAAGAAGAAGAAGAAACTACTAACAAACACACGACAACAACAACAGCAACAACAACAGCAACAACAACAGCAGCAGCAGCAGCAGCAGCAGCAGCAACAGCACACAACAGCACAACAACAACAACAACAACAACAACAACAACAAACCAACAGCAGCGAGAAACAAGCAATGCAATACAATGTGCACGGAACAAACACAAATAAGGAAACAGACCAAAAGTAGGGTCTTCTCTCACGGGGTAGCCTGCTGGTGACTTGATACTGACTTGGCCTTTGTTGACTGCTGTCACAGAGACTGTGATAAGGACGAACCCATGTGCGATTGTGTATGCGAAAATCCTATAGGATAGGGGGCTTGGTGGGAGGGGGGGGGGGGGGGGGGGGGAGGGGTTGAGGTGTATTAATGGCTAGTGGCGATGGAAGCATTGTCATTAAGAGGAAAAGACTGAGTAGCTAAACAGATAAATACATAGAAGAATAGGCATTTTGAAATAGATAGATTGTTTGCTTATTTCTTTTACGCACATATTCATGTACTTATTTGCTCAATAAACATAAAAAAACAAAGAAGTAACCAAGCGGAGACTGTTCATTCTAAGAACCTCTTTGAGCATACACAACCTAATGAAGGCTTTAACGGACCAACCTGCTTTGTTTCTCGTTGCTGGAATTTTCTTTGTTATATTGAAAATCGTCAGAAATCTTCGTAAAATGAATGTTACAGGGAACATAAATCTCACCTAAACAGAAGTCTTTAAAGGGATGGTCCTTATTCATGAATTTTTTATTTATTCATCTATTTATTTAGCTATTTATTCATTCATTTGTTCATTTATTTGTTCATTCACTCATTTGTTTATATGTGTTTATTTATCATTTATTTTTTTTTTATTTATTCATTAATGTGTTTGTTAATTACTATTTATTCATATTCATTTATTAATTTGTATTGTTTATTTATCATTTATTTATTCATTTATTTGTTTGTTAATTATCTATTTATTTATACCTTTTATCATTTATCATTTTATTCATTTGTTTTTTATCGTTTTTTTTTTCTTTTTGCCCGCTATCTCATCTTCTGTGCCACGTCAGTGGCATCACTCCTCATGCTTCGTCAACTGCCTGGCTCCTCATCCACAGCTACACCCCAGCTTGTCCCGCCTCGGACCCAGCGCCGGCAATCCACTGGGATCAAAGTTCAGTTAGTCATGAGGCAACCCCACAGTGGAGACACAACACTGCTGCCGAGTGACTTCAGTGTGTTGTTATGTATGTGGTGGCTGTTCTGATCGACTGTTCGCAGGACGCCACCCACTGAGCCCCCTAATGACGACAGGTAATTATGATTGCTTAGCCGCGGAGCCAGCGTTAGTGAGCTGCTCTCTCTCCGGAACGCCCCACCCACCTGGCCTGTCCAGCGACAGTCCCCGTGACCTTGCCGATACCGGTGACCTCGACACGAACTCATCAAGGCATAGACATAGAGAGTGAATTGGAATGGAGATCACCCTGAGATGAAGGCACGAAGGATCACAGAATTGAGACTTAGGTATATGGAAATCGGTGATGATGAGGGTGATGAAAAAAGATGAAGATGATACTATGAAGTTCCATTCCAGTCTGCAATTGCATGCCAGGGCTGTATGCTACGCTTGCTTTCATAATATATCCCGGTTTTGACCAGGCCCGAGAGATACAGACACCTGCAGTGTTGGTCAGGAACTATGAGCAACACTCGAGAGACGCGTCCATTAAGTGGATGAAACACCACTGTGTGGTTCCAGTCTTCCCAACTGAGCTCATGGCACACTCGATTCTGAGTAGGAGCTGACTGAGGCAGAAACATCCCTGCAATTCATGGTTGAAGAGAATCGCACCCACGACCTCTCAGCCAGGAATCGCTGATGCTAACCACTGGCCTCAAAACCTATGTCAATAGTCTGATTATCTTTATAGGGAGGGGTCCAGAAAGATCACCAAAATCTGTTTAAAAGACAGGTTTTTAAAGGGGAGGGGAAGGGGGGGGGGAAGAACATATAGTTTTTGAGTCTGCAGAGGATGGAAGAACCTCTTCTCTATTGGCTGTCGTCTCCCTAGGATCATAGAACAGGTTTCTCTTCGGGTGAAAACGTTTATTGTTTGCAAAGCGTTGTACTCCTATAAAATTTACATGTGTACTCTCCGCTGTGGATTTGCACTCGTCAGCGTTGACTCGGGTACAGCTATGCCATAGTACAGGGCCTGTGACAGTAGCATGTGTTCCATCCTGATGAAGGTACTGGCTGTGTCTTCAGACTTGCTAGTTACGGTCTAAGTGATCGGCTCGGACACAAAAAGCAGCTGGATCTTTCACTCGACCGTCGAACACACGTATCATCATTGTTGTCATCGTCATCATCATCATCATTGTCAGCGTCGTCGTCGCCAACATCGTCGTCGTCGTCGTCGTCGTAGTCGTCATCATCATCATTGTCGTCCTCGTCGTCGTCGTGTCGTCATCATCATCATCATCATCATCATCATCATCATCATCATCATCATCATCATCATCTTCTTCTTCTTCTTCTTCTTCTTCTTCTTCTTCTTCTTCTTCTTCTTCTTCTTCTTCTTCTTCTTCTCCTCCTCCTCCTCCTCCTCCTCCCCCTCATCATCATCATCGTCATCATCATCATCACTTACTACACCATCATCCTGTTCTCTAGAACACGGTGTATTCCCCAGC
>JADBJO010005103.1:132378-137378 GCA_016801955.1 Conus betulinus
ACACACACACACACACACACACACACACACACTCATACGCACGCGCGCAAGCAACAACAACACAACAACAACAACGACAACAACAACAACAACAACAAACACACACACACACATGCTCGCGTGCGTAAACACACACACACACACACACACACACACACACACACACACACACACACACACACACACACACACGCACGCACACACACACACACACACACACCACACACACACACACACACACACACACACACACACACACACACACACACACAGAGAGAGAGAGAGAGAGAGAGAGAGAGAGAGAGAGAGAGGAGAGAGAGAGAGAGAGACAGAGAGAGAGAGAGAGAGAGAGTAGAGGGGCACCATTGGGCACCAAGATGTTGAGTTTAAAAGATGTACTCATTACTAAATTACTGAACAAACCTTTGGCAGAGGTTGGATATAAACAGTAGTAAGAGCATGATGAGTTAACACTGACATAAACACCTGTGGTGCAGACAATGAGCTATGATCCCGCTGACACACATATACAACTATCACTTATCAGCCTTCTGGATCTGTCTCGTACACGCACATGCTTATCAAAACTGACTATATTTGACTACATTTTCACTCGTTGATTTTGTGCAGTTAGGAATGCTTCATCCATGTTCATGCATCTCCAGTTCATTTTGTTTAATTTAATCATTATGTGTATTTTAAGCCATAAATAATTTGAGTGATCACGTTTAGAATTGAAGGCGGTATCAGCAGAAACAGGCAGCATTTCAGAAGAGAAGAAAGTCATAGACTACCTGTATTGGTTATCTACCCTCTGATTGTCGTTTGTGATTCAGACTGGATGTTTGCAGGCAATAAAAACAGGGGGAAATCACCCGAATCGGTCGTACATCTAATCTGTCAATTCTCAATCTGTCAACGTTGCAGACAGTTCTGACCAATATTTGAGCAGTAGTAGTTCAAGGCGTCAAGCCTCAAAACTTGCTACCTGTGGGGGTACCGAAACAGACTCTCCGTTCCGGGTGTAATCATCACCGTAGAGTGTCTGTTCACCAGCTAGAAAGCCACTTTTCTGTTCACAGCTAGAAAGCCCACCTTTTCGCCCTGTCTTGCCAAAAAATCGCTCAAACGACGTTATCGAGTACCTTGTGGTACAGCTGAGCAGCTACGTTTAGATCGTCAGCCTTAGTCAGAAATCACCCAAGAAGAATACTCTGTGACTTGTGGAGATGGACTTTGTCAGCCTTGTCAGTCTGTCCATCTGTAAGTACAACCATATTCCAAACTTCCCACTCCCAGGCATGTTGGAAAGACCTGAGTGAGACCACACTGAGCCTGTGGACAGCTACGTGTCGAGCAGCCATGCTGCAGCGATGAAAAGGTTTCAATGGCTTAAGGGGCTTACAGACGTAGGACGAATCGATATTGTTGAACCAGTATTGCCGATACCATCGTCCGCAGACGTAGTCAGTCAACAAGAGAGACACACTGTGAGTGTCATTTGCATTCAACGACAACAACAACTATATCACCATGAGCACCAGCCGCCTTGTTGCAGTGTTTAGCGTCGCAGATAGCAGGCTGGTAGTGGGTTAGACCATCAGAAGCATTTATGTGTGGAATGTTTCGTCCCTGCTGTCTCTTGTTCAAAGCTGTTGAGAATGCTGTAACTCAAAGGGGAAAAATGGAAACACACAAAAGTGAATGTCATCGTCTTAAATGACAAAATTCTCAGAGTGGCTGCCAAATTTCCAGACCAACACAGCAGATGAGTGCAACCCTCCGGGCTGGTTGACGATGGGATACATCATGGAGGAAAGCGTCGAAGACAGCCCTATAATACAGTCTGAGAACACAGTGGGACTCTATGGCATTATCTTCACCATCCTCAACCGAAAAGATAATTATGAGGAGAAATAAATTCACCATGAGCAATTCCACAGAAGAGCCGGCCATTTTTCGGCGTGACGAGTTGACGATTTCTGCGTTGATGTAGATTGTCTCCCCTGGCACATAACCTCTCTGGCTGAGAGCCAACATGGCGGACACGGGTCCGGAGCGGCAGCACAAGCAACACAGGCGTTTGTCTTTCCGTGACTGTACGCTACTCTGCACACACAAACACACACCACACGACGGTTTCAAAGTTAAAAGTCAAGTCAAAGTCAAAAATGTTTTGATGTCAGGCCTAAGGCCAATAAAATGAGAGCAACAGCAAAACAAGAATCGTTAACATTGGACAAACCACATCCATAAGTTTAACGCTTTGCAAACAACATTAGATAACCGTAAAACAATACTTCGTTTTCACTTGACATGAGTAGGTAGAATTTAAACATGCATGGTTTATGGAAGCGCCTGGCCTGAATAAATTCATTTCTTATTTCATGGTACTTTGGACACACGACTTCAAAATGTAATTCAGTTTCTTGTTGTTTTTTTTTTTTTCAAAATGGACACAATGATCATAATCACTGTTCTCTATATACTGTAACAAATGTGAATTCTGAGGAGACATTCCAGTTCAAAATCCTAAAAAAATGTACGTTCTGAGATACATAAGGCTCAGAATCAAGGTGCGATTGAACTGCGAATAAACATTGTAGACTTCGTGAGACTGCAAGGAAGCATGCCAGTTCTGTTTATGACAATCGATCAATCTCTGTGTGAATTCTCTCATAAACAAATAATGCTACCAACACTCTGTGGCTCCCAAACAAAACCAAAACCGAATTTGTATAAAACAGTACCACTTTTGCAGGCCAAAAACCACACAACAGACACACACACACACACACAACACACACACACACACACACACACACACACACACACACACACACACACAGAGACACACAGAGAGAGAGAGAGAGAGAGAGAGAGAGAGAGAGAGAGAGAGAGAGAGAGACGTTTCATATTTTATTGTCATTATCAAAGAGGTCTTTTGGCAAGGGGGGAGGGGGTAACGGAAAAAATAGCATTTCCCTCTTCCTTTTCTGCAAACAAATAGTACACATTCATTTCTAGTATGTATTAAAATATCAAAGATAACAAAAACAAATAAATTCGTAACATTTCCTTATGTCCTCACGCACAGGAGTAATGCAGTAAAGTTTAAAAAAAATCTTAAGACTGACTCGACCATCCACTCAATCAACTGATGGTATAGTATCTAACTGATCTCTTCCACATGCGATGAATGACAATGTTCATTCATATAATTATCTCTTAGAGAGAGAGAGAGAGAGAGAGAGAGAGAGAGAGAGAGAGAGAGGAGAGAGAGAGAGAGAGAGAGAGAGTAAAACTTTGTAGTCAGTGAACCAACAGTGATTAATGAATCTACCACTTACCAACTACCTTACAGATTCACACGATCAGTCAACCAGTCAGCAGCTCAGACATTGGTTCCCTTGCTTACTTACTGAAAAGCTAGCTCACTCGTTCATTCGATCAACCAGTCAGTGAACTGCTCTATCGCTCACTAATTCGAAGTTCCAGACAGTCAACCATTAACTCACTCACTTACTACACCAACCAATCAATCATTCGCTCAATTGATCACTCATCCACTCACTTCCACCTTCACTTAGTCATTCTCCCTCTCAGCCAACCTACCAGCTCACTCCATTTGTCGCTCACTCATTCACTTACTCACTCACTCTCCCACTGACTGTCTCATTCACTCACTCACTCACCCACTCACCCTGTACCTTTACTCACCTATTACCCATCTAACCAGAGGAATATCGAACCAAGCAACAAATAGATTATGTCAAGCATTGCCGTTCTTTCTTCTTTTTTGTCTTTTTTCGTCTTTCTTTTTTTTTTCTTTCTGTCTTTCTCAGCTGAACGAGCCGTTGGTTCACAAGTCTACATATCGCGAACTAAGGACGAAACTATATTTTCTCTCTTAACTGAAGCCCACGATCTAAGATCTAGTTCGCAGAGTTATGACGAACTAAGGACTGATCTTATCTTAAAAGTTTGAACGATAGTTTTTCCCATTGGAGGGAACAAAAATCTACTCGACTGAGAGATATATCCTTAGGCTTACTGAACTTATAAGTCTCTGAAGTAGGCTATAAGATCAATTTCAGCCATTTTGTTTTGCACGAAATCCAACCTGTATATTTTTGAATCGCTGTGAAATTAAATATAACAGCTGCACTGAATGAAAACGTGTTACTATGAACCACAAATAGATCATTACTTATGAATCACGAAGAGGTTCGCGATCCAAAAGTTCATTCAATTTGAAAAAAATATAAAAACCTTAATAGTTTAAAAAGAACATCTGGGCTTGGACGAACTGCGATCCTAATCATGTGCTGCAGGATCGACTGTTACTGCTGACTCTTTTCCTATGATGGCATTCATGGGGCCAGTAGGTGAGATCCTGGCGATGCCTATCTCCTCTGCAAAATATCCGGTGCATGTTGTCTAACTTTTTGTGTCTTCGTAAACCACTGAACGCCGAAGTGGGCCACGTGCGTACCCAACCCTTCTATATAGATCTACACATAAGAGAAATTGAAGTTCTCTCAAGACTATACATATAACCATCTTGGGATAAAAGGGCTAAAAGAGAAGAGGGAGAAGGGAAAGGGGAGGAGGAGGGGGGGGGGGTGTTGGTCAGAGAAGCAGAACAAGGAGAAAAAGACGGAGGGAGAATGGAAGTTGAATGGGAAGAAAAGAAAGAATGAAGAATAAATCTTGAAAGAATAACACGGAGGATGGATGTTTTGATGGAAGAAGAAGAAGAAGAAAGAAGAAGAAGAAGAAGAAGAGAAGAAGAAGAAGAAGAACAAGAAGAAGAGAAGAAAGAAGAAGAAGCAAGAAGAAGAGCAAAAACAAGAACAAGAACAAGAACAAAAAAGCAAATCTTTAGAAAAGCAAAAAAAAAATGTAATAAACAGAAGGAGAGGAGGAAGAGAGAAGAAGAAGAAGAAGAAAAAGAAGAAGAGGAAGAAGAAGAAGAAGAAGAAGAAGAAGAAGAAGAA
>JADBJO010005103.1:144878-157378 GCA_016801955.1 Conus betulinus
AGGGTTCTTTGGGAACATGCAGTTCTCCAGGAAGGGGCTGAGACACGTGGGCGCATTACAGCTTCCTTCCTGACAGAAACCATCGTTTTTACTCAGACTGGACATGTGTGAGGGCCCCACTACTGTTTTTCAGTACCACCGCAGCCTTACACAAGTCCCGGATGGAGCATTGTGCGTTTATTCTGGGCACTTTTGGTGATGAAGAACAAATAATGTGTAGTGTATTTAATGCATTTTGTAAGAAATCTACCGCAGAGAAAGGATATTTACAAAGAGAACACGATTTCCGTCTATAAACATAGTAACACACCCTTCACACTCTTACCTGAAGGAATACAGAACCTGGTCATTGCTTGTGCCCACACTATCTCTCTGGTCAGCGTGAGAGAGAGAGAGAGAGAGAGAGAGAGAGAGAGAGAGAGAGAGAGTCGTTGTGGCGGTAAAATGCAATAAACAGCTTCTTCCCGAGCGTGGGGAATATTACTGAAGGCGCGAATGAGTGAGTGGGCTACATCCACGAGAGAGTATGCACTGCTTTTAGCTTAGGGTCAGCTGTGAGAGTGTAAGGGGCCCCACACACTTGTTTCGACTTTTAAGCTCTTCTTCAGCAGACTCGGCAAGTAGCAGAAATGCGCTAGGGCCAAAAAGACACGACAAATACCATCATTAAGAAGACGATGACTGGATATGTTAGTTTTTGACGCATTTCTGTTACGCACGCGCGCGCGTGTGTGTATGTGTGCGTGTGTGTGTGTGTGTGTGTGTGTGTGTGTGTGTGTGTGTGTGTGTGTGTGTGTGTGTTGTGTGTGTCTCTCGCTCTCTCGCTGTCTCTCTGTGTCTGTGTGTCTGTGTCTGTCTGTCTGTCTGTCTGTCTCTCTCTCTCTCTCTCTCTCTCTCTCTCTCTCTCTCTCTCTGTCTGTGAGTGAGTGAGTGAGTGTGAGTGTGTGTGTGTGTGTGTGTGTGTGTGTGTGTGTGTGTGTGTGTGTGTGTGTGTGCGTGTGTGTGCGTGTGTGTGTGATGTTTGCACAGTGCCCGCACTTACACACGTTCACTTGCCTGCCTCGTTTTTCGCATCTTGAAGTGAAAGCTTAGGAGAACTGATGACATTGTACACCCTCGACTGCAGAGAAAAGGCCTGGCATAAACTACCCGGTTTATTGAGCCAGTACCAGAGACGATGACACAGATCTTCCTGTCGGAGTCTGACAGTCACAGCATCCTACAAGATCTGTGGAGTAGCTGTCTGGTAACTAACGCCAGTCGCCTTAAGTTAACCAACATTTCAGGTGTTGGAACGGAGTCTGATTTATGCAAGGCAACTACTGCCTTGGAAAACAAAGACAGAAGGGAATACAAATAGCCAGAACGTTCTGAAATAAAACTACAAATAACAACATTACGATAATAATAATAAATGGTGACAATGTTGATGATAGTAATGATGATGGTGAGAATAATAATAATAATAATAATAATAATAATAAATGTAACAATAAAATATTAATTGTTATAATCATAATGATGATAATGATGATGAATATAGCAACAATGATAATAACAACAACAACAAATGATGATAATAATAATAATATTAATAATAATAATAATATAATAACAATAATAAAAGTAAGGATAATAATAATGATGATAATAATAATAATAATAATAATATGACATGATCATGATAAAAACAACAGCAACAACAACAATGATAAGAATGATGACCATGATAACAATAATCATCATCATCATCCACCATCATCATCATCATCATCACCATCATCATCATCATCATAATCCCCACCTCTGCGCCACCTCAGAGGCAGTGCACCCACGCCGCTCATTCCGACACCCTGTCCACAGCCACGGCCCGGTCGGCCCCGCCGCGCAGCCCCGGCACCGGCAATCCACAGGCAGCAGTCAATGTCAAGTCGTCAGCCTGTTTCTGATCTAACATACGCAGGACACCACCTACTAAGCCCCCTACTGACGACAATAATTGCTTAGTCGCGGAGCCGGCGTGAGTGAGCTCTCTCCCTCCGGAGGGCGCGCCACCACGTCCGTCCAACGACAGCCCCCATGGACTCGCCGATACCGGTGACCCCGACGGAACCAAACCAAGGCCACAGACGTGAGAGACATCGAAACTGAGGTCACCATGAGAGCAGGGCATGAAGGGCCACAGAATTTGAGATTTTTTTTTTTTTTATGCTGATCGATGAGAATGAGGATGATTATGATGATGCTACGATTTCCATTTCGGTCTGAGACTACATGACAGGGCTGTACTCTACGCTTCCTTTCATAATATATCCCGGCGTCAACCAGGCCCGAGAGATACAGACACCTGCATGTTGGTCAGGAAATTTGAGCAACACTCTCAGAAACGCATCCATTAAGTGGATGAAACTCGACTGTGTGGTCCCAGTCTTCCCCAACTGAGTCCGCAGCAAACTCAACTCTGGGTAGGAGCCGGTCGGGGGCAGAAAAGTAATGAATTGAAACATTTTTACTTCATCATTCTTTTGCCTTAGATCTGCATAACCATCTAAAAACCATGCGCGCGCGCGCACACCACACACACACACACACACACACACACACACACACACACACACACACACACACACTGCAACACAACACACACACACACACACACACGCGCGCGCGCGCGCGATTTAAAGCAATGTATTGAAAATATTTTACTTCATCATTCTTTTTGCCTTAAATCTGCATAACATCTAAAAAGCATGCGCGCGCGCGCGCGTGCACACACACACACACACACACACACACACACACACACACACACACACACACACACACACACACATGTGCACACGCACGCACGCACATATTTCGCATACATGCAGAGAGAGAGAGAGAGAGAGAGAGAGAGAGAGAGAGAGAGAGAGAGAGAGAGAGAGAGAGAGAGAGAGAGAGAGAGATTTTCTTGAAAACAAAGACAAAATAAAAAGAGAAAAAACGTTCATATGCTGGCAAGAACATTCCTGTATCTTTTGAAGAAATTGAAACGATAGTCAAAAAGCATTCGATTATATCGGTTTTACAATGATGCAATTCTAGATGGTACATTTTTTGTACGCATTACGGACCGAGAAGAGATGCACGTACACACACAAATGAGCGCCTAAAGGCACTCGAACCTACTGACCTATACCCATTTGAGAAAAATAGATGAACACACACACACACACACACACACACACACACACACACACACACACACACACACACACACACTGACCTAAATATAAAAACATTTGAAAAAGTGAAACTAACAGACGAATGTAAAAACTCGAATCTAATTAATTGAATAACTGAATACTCAAAACATCTGGGCGAGTTTGCGAAACAACAAATTCATAGTCACCAAAACAAAAAAAAAAAAAAAAAAACGAAAAAAGAAAGAAAAAAACAAAGAAAAGAAATGCTGCTCTCCCTATCAAAACCAAACCAAACCAAACTAGAAACAGGTAAATTAACGAAAGCTTCAATTTGTTTTTCGCAAAAAATGAAGCTGTAAAAAAACAAAACAGTGGTGATTGTGTTTTGTTAAGACTATGGAGAAAAACTTGAAGAAAAAGGGAAAATAGAAAAAAAGGAAAAAAGGCGACAGATGTATCTTAACCGACAAGAAAAGCATGTAATGAACCTTTGAAAATGTAGAAAAGGAACGGAAACGGAAGTTTAACAACAACAACAACAACAACAACAAAAGGGGGGGGGGGGGGGGGGGGGGGGGGGGGGGGGGGGGAACGGGTGTGACGGGGGGTGTAAGATGATTTGTGTACAGCTGAGGCACGCAGGAAAGACGAATGTCGTCACTTTTAAAAATTGAAAAAAAAAAAGAAAATCTCCACATTCACATCTCATAAACTCCTAGACACTCTAGCAACACTATTTGCTAAGATGAATGCAATCACAACACACAGAATAACAAACGCATACATTCTTCACAAGTAATTAACCCACACACACCTGACAAAGACCCCCCCCCCCCCCCCCCCCTCCCCCACCTGCCTGTTTCTGTCCTGTCTGTCTGTCTGTCCTGTCTGTCTCTGTCTGTCTCTCTCTCTCTCTCTCTCTCTCTCTCTCACCCCTCCTCTCTCTCTCTCTCTCTCTCTCTCTCTCTCTCTCTTCTTTCCAACCTACACACACAAGGAAATAGAAAGGAAAATAAAAAAGATCTTTTGGAAAGGACAGGGCAAAGGGAAAGTTTAAGAAAAAAGAAAAAGGGGGGGGGGGGGGTGCGGGGGGGGGGGAGGGGGAGAAAATGGGAATGGGGTAGTAATGAAAAACGCGTAGGCAGTGTCAGGAAAAGTAAAAAGAAAAGGAAAAACAGGGAGACGGGGTAAAAATAGATTAAAAAAAAAAAAAAAAACAAAACATTGTGGGGGGGGGGGGGGGGGGGGGGGGGGGGGAGAAAATGGGAAGTAGTAATGAAAAACGCGTAGGCAGTGTCAAGAAAAGTAAAAATAAAGGAGAAAACAGGGAGACGGGGTAAAAATAGATTAAAAAAAAAAAAAAAAAAAAAAAAATGGGGGGGGGGGGGGGGGGGGGTGGGGGGGTGGGGGGGGGGGGGGGGGGGGGGGGGGGGGGGGGAAGGGACAGCATTAAACAATGGACACGATTTCTCGGTTTGATTCGCACGTGCTGAATACACGTCACAGGAGAAAAATGAAATAAAAAAGGTAAATGAGACAAGTGGGGGAAAGAGTGGCACGTAGGTTCAGTAACAACAACAGTAACGTCTTCTATACGATGATCAGTATCAAGTTGCTGATGAAAATATGCCAGATTTTAGAAATGATCTTGAAAGAAGAAGAAGAAGAAGAAAGAAGAAGAAAAGAAGAAGGAGGAGGAGGAGGAGGAGGAGGAGGAGGAGGAGAGTGATTAAATAAATAACCAAACATCCTAATGGCATGCTGACATTATTTTCTGTTCAAAACCCATCTAGTTATCGTAGTGAGCATTGGTAATACGCTAAACACCAATTACAGACCCCCCCCCCCCCCCCCCCACCACACACACACACATGATGGTCTGCACATCAATGCCCCCCTCCCCCGCCTCCCCTTTCCCCCAACATCATCATCTCCTCCCGCCCTCCACCAACTTACTCGCCTGTTCGTTTCCGTTCCCCTTTCCCTACCCTTCTCGCTTCTAATTTACCCAATCGGATTGTAACACAAGCCTGTGAGTGTTCTGACCACGACCAGCCTGCTCTCCTTTGCTATGACGCAACGAACACCTCTAGCCAGGGATTCTTCTTGTCGTCACTTTCCTATTCCTGTGCACCCTTCCTCTGGGGGGTGAAAAATTTCATACCAGTGATCTAGTTCAATCAGACACCTTGGTATTCGCTTGCATTTTCTTTTTCTTTTTCTTTATTTTCACAATTATCTTTTTTCTCTCTCCCCCTCGCCCCCCCCCCCCCCCCCCCCCCCCTCCCCCACGTCTTAATCGAGTAATCAAAGTTTACAAGTAAGCTAAAAGAGGACAGTGCTCAGATTTCAACACAACAGTGGCATATTTGTAGGTCACATACATAATCGTATGTATTATTAACTGACAAAAGGAAAGAAAATATGATAACAATCTGACAACTAAAGCAACAACAGCAATGATGATAATGATAAAACAATAGCGATAACAACAACGACAATGATAATAATAACAAAAATCAGTAATGATACGACTACAACAACTACTACTACTGTTGATGATGATGATGATGATGATGATGATGATGATGATAATAATAATAATAATCGCAAATATGAACAAAAATCATAATGCCTGTGAGATGTATGTAACCTGTAACAAGTCATGCTACTTGTCTTACACTTGAAAATCGCATACCAATGCCAATGATTCATTTTTTTTTTGTCAATGATTCAAACCGATATCATGATACAGAAGTGTTTTTAAGATATATCCGAATTATCTTGTTTGTTGAGATAATAAAGGTTTACAATATTTTCAAAAATCCTTTCGCGGGTACTATCCTGACCTATAAATTTTTCGAAGGAAAGGGATTTATGTATTTATTCAAAGCTCGCATTTCTTTTACAGACGGGCTGACAACGTATTTCAAATGTGCATCATCATCCTAATTTGACGTTATACTTTGAGGAATCAAACATGACCCTTTATTGTATTTGATGCATCCACTTCAGCTTTTTCCTACATTACACCCATTTTTATCATTCGGGTAAATTAAAATTCACGATACACTTCTACTGGTTTTGTTCGTTTACTTGCTTTTAGTTTTGTAAGGTCCTGTTACTCTAGAACATGAAATTCTGTTTTATGTGCTGTTTTAACGTGGCTTCCTTTGTCTCATTCACCATACCTAACAGAATCATATGGCCTCAGTTAGATATGTCTGGCAAGGAATATCTTTCTGTGGTTTATCAAACGTTTTATATTCCATAATACATTCAGTTCATTCGTATCTGCATCTCTGTTTGGTGGAATAATATTAATCCACAGGTCATATTTGAATAAGTGTAATATATTGTTTTATTCCAGTTGATGCATATAAGACTAATTACAATGTGTTTTTGTTGGTGTATCAGATTTTAATTGTGAGTTGATATACTTTTGAAGTGAGGGTCGTGGTTGTATTTTTGAAAATAATGAACATGTTAATCGCAGAATAAGGCTATTACCATTTAATGATGTCACCATGCAGGCAATAACCAAAACAAGTCTAACCGCAGTGGTAACTGCTGCGAAACTGCCAATGTAAGAGTTTATTGCGCGTGCGTGCGCCCGCCCGCACGCGCGCGCGCGTGCGCGCGCGAGCACACACACACACACACACACACACACACACACACACACACACACACCACACACACCCACAACACACATGAATGAAGTGCGAGCACGCACGCACGCACGCGCGCGCGCACTCCACACACACACACACACCACACACACACACACACACACACACACACACACCACACACACACACACACACACACACACACACACACACACATACACACATACACACACCACACGCATATGCATGAAGTGCACACGCACATGGATATCTGAAACAAGGCCTAGGGTGACTGCCCGGACTCATTATGTTTCGAAATGCGTATCAAAAGAACGAAAAGTGAAAAAGAAGAAAGGAAAATAAAGGGTAAGGGCGAAGGAGACAAAAAAAGAATAGAGGGGAAGGTAAGAACGAAAAGAAATACCTGGCTTTCTAAAGCCACGAAATGAACATTACCTCCCTTAGTGCGATTCCATCGCCCTTTTACCCCCAGTCCACTCTAATTGGCCAACGGCGCGTCACGCAACTAGTCTTTAAGTTATTTTGGGCGTATACTCGCAGAAAGACATACAGTCCAAAGAGAATCCGTTACAGTCTCCCGCCGGTTTTGTAGAACTGAAAAGTATGCCAGTCTTGCCAGGAGTTCGTGGGAATCTGGCTTCCAAGACAGAAAGTTAAACCTCTGTTGAGGTTGGAGCAAGGGGCAAGGAGGGGAGGGGGCTGGGGGGGGGGGGGGGGGGGCTGGGGCTGGTTGTAGGCTCCATCAGCCTATGAACTCGTGAAACCAGATCCACGATTTTTGGAATTGAAAAAAAAGGACACGAACCATCACGCCTATGACAGAAGAACTGAAAGTACTTCCCAGCTGGATATGGTCAAGGAGAAACAAAAATTGAATTTCATTAGGCTTTAAATTTCCCAAGCTTAGAACAGGGCATGTGCTAGTTATGTGAATAAGACATCCGTCTTTAATGGCAACGCCCTGGGGCCGCCCATCTAGAACGTGCACCAAGAAACTTTCGGACAACAGGAAGGTTATCTAGGAGTCATGACCTGAATATAGACTCCTACTCTCCCTCCCCCCCTGACAAATGTTTCGTCCTGACCCTTAAAGGGATGGACAGAGGTGGTGGGCGGTGGAGGGGAGAGGGAGGGGTGTGGGGGGAGAGCAGGGGTACTTCTCCTCTGAGGAGCTCTCTCTTTGAGTGTCTCCCTGCTACTGAAGTCCACCACGCAGTAGCTATTAGATTAAGCAAAGACGGATCAAATCTGTTCCTCCTTCCCAGACACCACCTAATCTTTCTCGTTGACCCCCCTTTTTCCTACCGCAGAACGAACGTTTTTTACCTCTTTCCCCCCAACACCCATTCTCTCTACCAACCACTTCTTCCCTGACCATCATCTCCAAGCGTGGGGGAAGATGTGTTAATGGACACAGCCGTGTTTGGAATATAGTTTTCAACAGCGAGTAAGATAGATATGGCTTTGCCACAACACACACATTTTCAGCTGGGGGCTCTTGCCAACGAGAAGGTCGGTAACTCAACAGGAAGAACGTGGAAAAACAGAAGGCTGGAAGAACGATCCGCCTCTAATGTTGTGCCGACGAAGGACCACTTTACTTCACTGATTAACTCGAGAGAGTGCGTTACACAATTATTAAGTATTAAAACTAGAATCCCTCTATGAAAATAAGAAGCTTTATTTAACACCAATATTTCGAAGTCTAAAACTAAATAGGAACTTTTATTAACACCAATATTTCGAAGTCAAAAAGTATTTATAAGCCTCTCCGCCGAAAAAACCCGTAGGACAAACGGATCACGAGACAAAACACCACGCGTTTGTTCGAGCGAACTCGTAGATCTTCTTCAGGTGGGACACCACAACACTCTGGACCCGAAAACGAAAATGAATGTACATACCTTATCTTCATCCAATTCGGCACACGATGGGCGTTGAAGATGAACCCGAGGGTTGTCAGGAAAGACAATGCCAATCGAAGTAGTAATAATGGATAATGGATAAGACAATGATAAATAATAAATAATAATAATAACACTGACAAATGATTATAATGATTAATTGGCGATGATAAAGATATTTGAAGAAATAAGAAAGAGAGGAATATGAGATTACCTTTGGGAGTTGTTAGTTCAGGGAGAAGAAAGGATGAGAGGGTTAAGAGGATTGTCCGAACTGCATGTTGTGTTTATGGCAACACAGTAGTTAGTAGCAATGATGATGGTGGATGTAATGGTTTAATAATGGTAATATCAATACAAACTCTGTTATCAATAATGAATGATGGTAATGCTCTAACAAAAACACTAACGGTCATTTGAAATAGTACTATGAAAATAAAAGTAATGATCAAAAAAATATAATACAAAATAATATCAATATAGTGGTGATAATCATAGTACTAAAAAAGAAAGGAATAGAGGAAGAAACAAGGAGGAAGGCGGGAAGGACGGGGGGGGGGGGGGGGGGGGGGGGGGGGGGGGGGGGGGGGGGGACAAGAAGGAGAAGGAGGGCAAAAATTACTGGAGAAGGATGGGGGGGGGGGGGGGGGGGGGGGGGGGGGGGGGGGGGGGGGGGGGGGGGGGGGGGGGGGGGGGGGGGGGGGGGGGGGGGGGGGGGGGGGGGGGGGGGGGGGGGGGGGGGGGGGGGGGGGGGGGGGGGGGGGGGGGGGGGGGTGGGGGGGGGGGGGGGGGGGGGGGGGTTTGGGGGGAATCTAATGGCTATTATTACATTGGTATATTAATGAATATACCCATTAGATTCATCCTTCTCACAAAGGAGAGAGGGATGTGAGGGAGAGACGAGAGGAGAGGGAGAGAGAGAGATGGGAGAGGAGAGCGGGGCGGTGGATTAGAGGAGAGAGATGGAAGGAGAAGAGAGGAGGATATGGAGATGTGGAACGAGAGGAGGCAGAGAGGACGCACCCGCGAGCAAAATGGCAGATGTTTATCAAAACGTTCACAAGAGAGAGGAGAGGGAAGAGAGGTGTGGATGGGAGAGAGATGGAGAGATGAGAGGGAGTGGAGAGGAGAGGAGGCGAGAGGAGAGAAGAGAGAGTGGAGGAGCGGGGGGAGCGGATGAGGAGGGGAGAGAGAGAGGCAGAGAGCGAGAGAGAGAGCAAATTGCGAGACGCGTTTATTCAAAAGTCAAACGCTTCACAGAGAGAGAGAGAGAGAGAGAGAGGGAGAGAGAGATTTCCGCGAGATGCGAGAGAAGAGAGAGGAGAGAGACAGAGAGACAGGACAGACAGAGAGAGACAAGAGATGGACGAGAGGATCGGGCGCTCGCAAGCCAGCATTGCCAAACTTTGAATGCTAACTGGCAAGGAAAGATAGGCCAAAGCATGTCATGCGTTAAATTTTTTGTCTCTTGGGGGAAAAAACAAGTCATCGTGTGTGAATAGTCCAGGTACTTTAACCGATGGGATGAAATAGAAATCTACCCCACTTTACTTTTCGAGTTCTTCCAACGATTGAGGGACACACGTGAACACGTATCCCGTTTTAGGTTTTTCTATTTCGGTACATTGAATGGGGGGTGGAGGGTGGAGGGGAGGAGGCTGGGGAACAAACAGGGAAGATACACGGGAGGAGATGGAGTGAGGGGGGGGGGGGGGGGGGGGGGGGCGGGGGAGCGAGAGCGGGATCGCTTGAAGCATATCTTCCCAACCGGCAGCGAGGTAGGGACAATACATTTGAGGTTTTGGAATCTTCTAGACTGAGGTAAAGACAGTATCGCATTTGGATTTTTTTTTTTTCTCCGAAAGGCGAGGAAGTCATCAAGAAATACGTTGTGAGATTATTTCAAGCAGGAGAGAAGTGGGTTAACATTTATCCTATTTCAGATTCTTCCAATAGGCGGGCGGAACAGACTGACACCATTCCCATTTTGGATTCACCCAAACTGGTGGAGTATTTCAGGTTAGCAGAGGAGAAGCGCGGTTGGACTGATTTGATAGCGGAATTATATATAAAAAACAAAGTTTAAAATAGGAAAGCAGATTATCTTTGGCAACACTAAATCAGAACTATTTGACTCCTTTTAATGAAGACTCATCTGATGTTGGTGAAAACTCTGTAGCATTACTACATACGAAGTAAGGTTGTGAAAAAAAAAAAGCCTTCCATAGGCAAACAGTAAGAAATTTCCGAAAATGCACTTAAGCACGCACCCTTGCCAAGTACTATATCATGGGAATACAGAACACGGCAGATAAAAAAAAATGGTCGTGAACAACCATTGTTTGGAACTCAAAGAGAGAGAGAGAGAGGGGGGGGGGAGAGGAGAGAGAGAGAGAGAGGGGGGGAGAGAGAGAGAGAGAGAGAGAGACGCTTCAGACATATTTTTTGATTGACACTGACCCTTACAGTCTTTGTGTCAAGGGGGGAACAAGATCATATTTGCAACGCCAGGAAAGAGATGAAAAATTTTGGAATGAAATAGGCAAACTGAATAGCTCACTAAACAATCAAAGCATTTCGAAATAAAGTCATAGAAAAATAAAAAAAGGATTCGTCTGATAACAAATCAAATACATATTAGAAATAAAGGAATGGAAAGAGAACACTTTATGCACAGAGACGCTCGAAACGCGCACGCGCGCACAACACACACACACACACACACACACACACACACAACAAACACACACACACCACACCACACGAACACAAACACACACACACAAACACACACAACACACACACACACACCAACACCACAAACACCACCACACACACACACACACACGCACACACACACACAACACACACACACACACACACACAAGTCACACACACCACACACACCCACACACACACACACACAACACACCACACACACCACACACACACAGAGGTAGAGAGAGAGAGAGAGAAGAGAGAGGGAGGAGAGAGGAGAGAGAGAGAGAAGAAGAGAAGAAGAAGAAGCGAAGCTTGGAGAGAAGAAGAACAAAGAAGGAGAAGAAGAAGAAAGGAAGAAGAGAAGAAGAAAAAGAAGAAGAAATAAAGAGATAAATTAAAACGAAAAAGAGATCATCAAAACTATATCAGCACCAGACACTATTACAAAAGTCAGTGAGAGACAAAGCTGACAGCTTCTGCGGACATACTTTGCGAGAGTGGGGTAACGTATAACATCAGCATCGTCAGTAGTAGATAACAAATCACGTAAATCATAACTGCATTCATCTGGAAGAGGGCACAATGGCTTACGGTGATTCTGAAATATATCTTCTTTATATTCGAGCTTTCGGAAAATCTTAAATCAAATATTGGTTTAAAAAATTACACAGCTACCAACAACCAGGGTATGTAAAACAAGGCGTCTGATATGCTGCGCCAACAGAATGAGTTGGGAAACAAGAAACTGGTTAGCAATGTAAAGCGAATTCTAACCACAAACGGTTTTTGGATATTATATGGCTCAGTCACCAGGGGTTGGAGATATAAGGATATTTATGACAGAACTTGGAAGACCGTTCAATATCCTGTTATAAAACAAAAAGGGCATTCCAAGATGGAAGAGAGGTCGCAAAGTAATCTGGGTCCATTTCGTTTAAAAGTATTTTACAGCCAGAGAAAAATTCTTAAATATAGTTACCAACAAATGGCACAGAGACTCACTGGCTAGATTCAGAGAAGAGAACTCTAGGTCT